>JAQFVV010000194.1:365143-592134 GCA_028023455.1 Epiperipatus broadwayi | reverse complement strand
ATCCACACAAATAAACAAGCAACGATAATGCATATACAAAAAGAATATTTTTTTAAATAATTCATGTAATAATTAAGCATTTTAGATAGTTTAAAGTTTTTTGTTGGATAAGGTAATACTTTCACATGCATCAAATATTGTCATTTATTAATTTTTTTAAATCTTTTAGTTTTGTGTTTTAATAAATAACTTTTTTTTTAATTATCGGCAAATATTAAAAAAGCATAAATCACCTGATTATTGTATTTCTCCAAAACAAATGCCATTCAATTTTATCCTTTTTAGGAAGTCATTTGAATTCTGACAGTTTCTATTGTTACACCTGGTGAAAGTTTTTAAACATGCTCAACTTTTCATTTCTGTACAAAATCTTTATTTTATACTAAAACTCAATGAATTGGACTTGATTTTTTTTCAATTTACTTTTATAAATGAACAATACTCTAAAAAATCATATTTGAGCTTTATTAATATTTAAAAACAGAATTGTAAAGAAGAATGATGAATGTAAACATCATCAACAATGTTAGTGTGAACACTTTTTCAGAAAATCCAAGAATTATTTTTTATTTAAATTTTTTTAAAAATGCAAGATTCTGCTTCAACATCTGATATTTGCTTTATAATAATTAAATTATTTGAAAAAATTCTAACACCATGTAAATTTTGACAGATAATGATGTTATGTAATGGAATTTTTATAAAGCAGGACCAAACCTATGCTGTGATTTCCATTACCGTCAAATTTATTAACTTCTATTTTTGGCAACTAGACATTGAAGTCTTTTTTTGAGTTCATTAAAAAAATTAAAAAATATTAATAGATCAAGATATTGAATTTGCAGCCATGGTTGTCACAGAATTATATGGATCGATTAACAGAAAGTGGTCGATCAACATCATTCACAAAGAATTTATAAGTAATCATTGTCCAGCTGAATGCATGAACTTTACTCTAGTCTTCCTTAATTGGTTAGACAATCATATTTTTACAACTTTTGAGGGTAAATGGTATGATATGAAATATGGTTGGCTGATGGACCTTCTCTTAAGCAAGATAATTTCTAGCATATTCTCTAAATACCAAGCTAACACTCCTGGATTAATACACTCACATCATGTTGATGATGTGTTCATTGCAGCTCCAAGAGATATAATCACAAACATTCAAAATGAATTACAGCTGCAAACTAAATTAATTGTGAATGCCATCTGAGAGAACAAATGCAAAAACTAAAATATTTAGATTTGCTAGTTCATAGACAAGACAGAGCTCTGCATTATCACATGATTATCAAACCTTTTGACATCAGAGGATTTACCCAGCTAAACTCCAATTCACCTACATTGCATAAATTCACAGGTCTAAATGCATTTTTATTTAGGAATCAGAATTTATGTAAATTCGAGGCTGATAGGAAGGCTAATATTGTAAGCTACATAAGGGATTTATTAAGTGATGGCTTCAGCTACAGATTAATTACTAAAAAAATTGATCAATTATATAAAAAATCAATAGTTAACAACACTATTAAAGATAAACCTCAAATCACCCTCCCTTACATCACCAAAGTATCTAAACAACTTATAAAAACTTTAGCTAATGAATTTAAAGTTGGTTTCCTCACACACACACCCAATACTAACAGACTCATTAACAATGTGAAGGACAGAATTGATCCATCTCAACCCCCCAAGTTTTATATAGCATATTATGCCTCAGGCTGGATGCAGCACCACATACTATGGGGAGACCAAAGCCATGGTCTATAATAAAGCTACTCAGCACATGTATACATACAGAAGAGCAAAAAAGAACAATGATAACATCTCAATATTTTTTGAATATGAGAAGCAGGCCGGTCATATGCTTGAACCCTCTAACCCCAAAATAGTGTGCCCTGAGACTATAGATTGCAAGAGAAAGATAAAAGAAACGTATTTTATCATCAACAATAACAATGCGATCAATAGATGTGACACATGTTTTGCCATCTCCAGAAAAGGGACATGTTAATTCACATACATTACCATTTACCAATATCACAACAATGATTTAAAATCTGTTTTGGCGCTAGGCCTACATTAATTTATTTTGATTGTTTTCTTACCATTAACTTAACAGCTTCTTCACATGCATGTTAAAGTGCTTGTATGTACTAAGTAATAACTTCAATTTAAAAAATTAATCACAAGTTAATTGAATATGGGTATTGTTTTTGTTTGGTATGCAAAAATAATAAGAAATATTTAATAAATAAGCAAAGAGTCATTATTTGTTCTACACTTTGAGTGAAATGGAGACACAAAACATTGGTGGTCGAAAGGTCAGTGACAGCTGCTTTACAAGCAGTTGTCCCAGGTTAGTGGGTTCACTTCATGGCTGGTGCTATGACACATGAGAAAAAAAACTCTTAAGAGAAACCTTTTTTTGAGAACAATAAAGTAATGATTATTAATATTTACCAACATCTGTAAAATACTAACCTCTTCAGATTTTATTTCAATTAAAAAATTAATAAAAACAGTTACAGCAGAATCTACATTATAAAAAAATCTTATATTAATATAATCTAAAGTAGTGAAATGGGGGGAACACCATGATTTTTAATGAAGATGAGGACATTTAGTTAACACAAATAAAACTTCAGACTTTTCTTCAGTAAATTTATTTTTATATTTTTGCACTTTGTCTAATACCAGCTTCATAATCTTTACATGGTTTTCAAAGTATAAATATTCTACCCTTAACCTGAAAACCTGAGTTCAAGCCCCACTTTAGATTTAGCAAATTTTCAAAAATACACAGTCATTCAAATACAAATCTGTAATTATATCAATAAAATGAAAAATATTTAAAAATTAAACTAATATGTTTATAGAACTTAAAGATAACTTATTAGCAAATATTACTTAAAAAATTAATTTAATAAAATATAAAATTCATTTAAATTAATTAGTGATATTTGTGTGATTATAAAAAAGGTTTGAATTAAAAAATGAGACATAGGAATACAATATTGTGCTACGAAAAAAGTTGTGAATTTTTTTTACACTATAAAAGTGATGGTAAAAAAGGAAATGTTTAAAAACTTGATTAATTTATTAGTAAATACTTGTACTGGTTAAAAAATTAAATTACTAAAAAACACATCTCAATTTATTAGTTACTTATATTTACTTGAAATTTTGCATTTTATTCAATTTTACAGATTATATATTTTAATTTTTACCTTTGTCCATAGATGGAAGGAGTAGTTTAAAAAAGCATTTATAAAGAGAAGTCAGGTTTAAAATTGCAGTATTATCAAAAAAAATGGATGGGATGTAAGAAATAAATAAAGGGTAGCTGGTTTGGATATAGGTATGGATGTAGAGAAGGAATGAATCTGTAAAATTAATGGTAAGCAAGTTACTTACAAATGTAATGGAGAAAAAAGAGTGAAAAGAATTTATAAAAGGGTAGTTAGAAAAGAAGAACTTGTTAAAAATGGATATTTCAATATGCAAGGTGGGAGGAGACAAGAGAGGTGGCTAGAATTAAACAAAGCAGTTGGAAATTAAGAGCTTGAGGTATAGCTGTAGTAGAAATACATCTAAGAGAAGAAGAAGAACCTATACTGGAATACTTCATATGGCAAACTATAAATAGAAAAGAAAAAGAAAAAAGATGTTGGGGTACAGGAGTTATTTCAAAAAGTTTTTTAAGTACTGTTGTGTCAAAACGTTTTGTAGTTTGAGATTTGGTTAGGAAGATAAGAATGGAAGGTGGATATAGTGTATATAGCCACTGGAGATAGTCAAACTATAATTGAGTGGAACAATAGCATATATGAATGCCTAGTTAAGGATATAGAGTTTTAAAAAAAGAGGAAGAAAATAGTGATTATAGGAGATATGAATGGACATATTGAAGAAATGATGACATAGGTAATAAGAATGGACAGCTTTTGAAGAATTTTTGTCAGAGAGTGAATTTGGGCATTGGAAATTTGTCAAATATTTATGAGAGATAATACATATGGTCTAGAAATAATATATTGGACACAATGGACTACATATTAGTACAGAAAGAGGGAATGAATAAAGTATGGAAAATTAAAGTATTTGGTAATGAAAAAAGAGTATATAATAGTTGTCATGATTTCTTATAACTTATATGTAATGCATTATTTATTGTATATATTTCTTTTAGGATTCCTTTTTTTGCTCTACTATTAGAATCGTCATTCCATTGTAAAATCTACGAATTATTAACGTTAATGACATGAAACTCAATTACAGATAGTCTATGAAATGACCAAAGACTAAAACTATTTACTGCATAAAACAAAAAAGAAACCTGTTGAATGTATATATAATCTAAGAGAAATATTTTTAAAGAAATTTGAACCACTGTCTATTTTTAATTAAAACTATTAGTTGATATAATATCTCGACTTAGAAATAACATTTTTTTCTGTCAAAGCAAACATATATAGTCTTGCATTGGTGGTCGAGAGGTGAGCGCGACTGCCTTGCACTTGCCGGCCGATGCTATGACACTTAAAAAAAAAATAAGGCAAACATATATATATATATATTTACTTATACTTAATTATTAATGATATATTAAAAAATTGTAAAAGTAATGCTTTATTTAAGACTATAAAAATATAGAATAAATAAAATTGTAATTCTTTTATTAAATAATAAAGAGATATATGTTATGACGTCATAGCTATTTTCTTAGCTCAACAGAAAGCTGTAATTTTACTGAGCTCTCTTAAAGCTTATAAGATGGGTTTGTTCGGTTGTTTGGTTCTGTGTGCGGGTTTTTTGGCGCTTGTTTTGCTTGCCGATTGCCTTTTTCACCGTAGATTCCATGTCTTTCCTGAACATTACTCTGTTTAATTTTTTGTTGCTGATCCGGAGTTTGTGTTCGATATCGTGGACCCTCCGCTTGATAGCATTGTAGTCATTAAGTAAATAGAGAAAAGTATAATACTATGCATTATGATATTGATGGCAATATAAGTCTGCTGTATTTATATCAATATGGCGACTAAAGGAATTTGGTTTTATCACAGAGATTTTTATATTCTAAAAGAGAGACTTTTATATCACAAAAGAGAGACGTTTATATTACTTATCCTAAACTGAGTCATTATTACCGATCTTGAAAAAGGATTTAATGAATCCAATACCTAATTTGTCGTCTTAAATATCAGAATTTGGACACTTTTACAGAATTAAGACACTTTTTTTCACGATGAATTCGAACGGTAGACAGAATGTGTACCATCATCACGTAAACAAGCACGAGATGGTTTTAGACGCACTATTATTGATCTTATTATTGTAAGAAGTAAAAACTTTTTTGAGGAATTTAGTTTACATCATTAGTAGGACTTCACTTCTAAAGAGTATAATATTTTAAATAGTTGTTTTAGGTTTTTAAATCTATTCTTGTTTTATTTATTAAAAAATGTATTTATATTCAAGCGTTGTTAGCCGAGAGATCAGCGCAGTCGCCTTGCTTGGTTGCAGACGGTTGTTGCGGATTCGCCTCCTGGCCGATGCTGTAATATAAGGGGGGGGTGTTTATACTTACTTGTACTATTACTGTTTTTTATTTAATAAAATTTTTTAATTTTAATTCATGTATTGTGTATATTTACAATTTATAACTGATTTTACACTCTTTTAAACCTATTTATAAACTTAACAACATATCTCTCACATACACAAGCTACCACGCACACATACAAAGAATGTGCTATTTTAATTAACAAACTGACATGTCTCATACTTGAAATAAATGTTTACTTTGTTGCATTGCAATCATAAAACATTTTACCGTAGTCCTCAAATCTATCCAACGACTTATTCTGCTTTTTTGCAGAAATATGAAGAAAATCAAACTTTAAACTCTTACCTACTGACAGTCGATTAGTTTAGGTGATTATTGTTTTTCTTTAACACTTCGTCCTAGATAAATCTTTGACAAGGTGAATCTCATGTAGATTAATTATTTAAATCGTTATATTTATTTCAAACACAACCATATACACGATTTCGCCAGAATTAATTATTTTTGCATATTTTTGTATAGATCAGTACTTTTCGAACTTTTTAATATGAGGTCCCCCTGAAAAACAATATATTTTCATTCCCAATGGACTAACAATGTATTTAAAACCGTGATCATGATTTTTTTATAGTAGAAATGGTTTGTAATGTGATGGAAAATAGTAATAAAAGTAGAAAGGATCGTGAAAGATGTGGATGGAGAATGAATGATAAGAATAGATAATATGATGGAAAATAGTAATAAAAGTAGAAACAATAGTGAAACATGTGGATGGAGAATGAATAATAAGAATAAGTTAGAAAATTAAAAAAAGTAAATGAAATCATGGAAGAGTTTGTTGAAAATGGATCTAAGGACTGGTATGGTAAAGTAGTAAAAGTGGCAAATAGGATTTTAAGTGAGAATGTTCAGAAGAAACAAAAATAATAGAAAAGTGAGTATTAGTAACAGTATAAAAGAGAGGGAAAAAAGCATGCAGAGAATACAAATGTGCTATTAAAAACAAAGTGAATAAGATGTTAATGTTAAATGGGAAAAGTATGTAAAAAAGACAGTTGGCTAAATAGAATATTATATAGACAGGATAAAATTAACTAGTAAATTGTTGGAGGATATTAATAAAGGTGAAAGAGATGGGAGTAAAAAATTTTGGAATATTAAAAGGGATGTAGGGGAGAGAGAAATATTATTACTAGATAATAAGAAAATAGAGTGTAGCTGTAGAGAAGAATTAGAGGCAATCTTAAATAACTATGTAGTCGATATAGAAAAGATCTTAGATGTGAAGGACAGAGGGATAACAAACATAATAGCACATAGTAAGGGAAATATTAGATTTACAGAAAATGATGAGGCAGGGAAGAAATTGAAAAGTGGAAAGGCAAGATGTTTAGATGGATGGGTAGTAGAGATGTTGAGGAATTTAGAAAATAGGGCAAAAGTGAGAATTAGTAAAAGTGTAAATGAAAGGGGGGGAAGCATGCAGAGAATACAAATGTGCTATTAAAAACAACAAATTGAAAAAGGTGTTAATGTTAAATGGAAAAAGTATTTAAAAAAGAAGTTGGCTAAATAGAATATTATATAGAGAGAATAAAATTAACTAGTAAATTGTTGGAGGATATTAATAAAAGTGAAAGAGATGGAAGTAAAAAATTTTGGAATATTAAAAGGGATGTGGCAGAGAGAGAAATAGTATTACTAGATAATGAGAAAATAGAGTGTAGCTGTAGAGAAGAATTAGAAGCAATCTTAAATAACTATGTAATGGATATAGAAAAGATCTTAGATATGAAGGACAGAGTGATAACAAACATAATAGCACATAGTAAGGGAAATATTAGATTTACAGAAAATGATGAGGCATGGAAAAAATTGAAAAGTGGAAAGGCAAGAGGTTTAGATGGATGGGCAGCAGAGATGTTGAGGAATTTAGGAAATAAGGCAAAATTAAATCTATTATCATGTTTTAATAAGATGGCACAGAAATGAGAATTTCCAGATAGCTGGAATAATACAAGAATAAGGCTACTATTTAAAGAAAAGGATAAGGATCACAGAAAGTTAAACAATTATAGACTGATAATGTCAGTGTTATATAAAGTTTTTGCATATATGATGGTGGGAAGGATTGCAAAATGGATGGGAAAAAATAATAATATAGTGGGAGAAATGCAAGGAGAGGTTTACGATTGGAAAAAACTTATAGGAGATAGTTTATTTGTAGTTACACAACTTATAGATATGAGTAGGAATACAGGTAGATGGTTATATATGTTTTTATAGATATAGGGAAGGCATATGATAGAGTAAATAGAATAGATTATGGATAAGTTTAGTAAATTTGGGAATGAATGGAGTTTAGTGGATCTTATAAAGTAGTTGTATGAAAATAATTACTATAGTTATCAATTAGGAAATATAGAATCAGTTAAAGTAAAAAATGGGGTGGGAGTAAGACAAGGATGCCCTATGTAACCTGTTTTGTTTTTGTTATATTTGAGAGAAATGGAGAGAGCAATAGAAAGACTAGGAAGAGGGATAAAAATACCATTAATAGGTGGCAAGGGAGTATATACATTATTATCGGGTCTTTTATTTGTGAATAATATCTTCTGTGCACAGAAAGTAAGGAAGATATGGAAGTTACACTGAAGACATGCGCAAGGGTGGGTAAAGAAATGGGGATTAAATTTAGTGAAAAAAATCAAAAGTAATGATGATAAATGTGGGGGAAAGAGAAGTGGAAGGATTTTTATTGGGGATATAAAGTTAAATATGGTGAATAGGTATAACTATTTAGGAATTATCTTAAATAATCAGAGCAGTTGCTTGGATGAATGGGAGAAAAAATTGATAAATAATGCAAAGAAATGGACTGATAAAGAAAATAACAGTGTTTTCATATAATAAATATGATGTATCTAGAATTATATGGAAGGGTGTGGCAGTAGCATAACAATGTGTTATGAGTTAGTAAAAGTGTGATAGATTATTTAGAAAAAGTACAAAGAGAAGTTGGAAAAAATGCATAAAAGATGCAAATGTGTGAATGGCAAAAGAGGAAATTCAAGGAAAAATGGAATGGTCAAGTTTTATATGAGAGATGCAAAAACCAAAAAAAAATTATTCGTAGATTGCAATTTATAGATAATAAGAGAATAGCCAAAATAATATTTAATTGGGTTATGAGTAAAGGACAGGTAACAAGATGGGTGAGAATGGTGGTATAGTATGCTGAAGATTCGGATAAAAAATTTATGTCAGTATACTTATACAAAAGGTGAGATGATTGGTATTAGGAGAATTGTTAGTGGCAAGGAATGAGATAGAAGAATAAGATGCATTAATAAAAAATAGGGAGTTGGGGAGATGAAGAACTAATATGGAGAGGTAGAGATTAAATATATATAGAAGTAAACAGAATATTGAGTTTGCGTTAATTTATGATAGTAGCAAGGAAAGTAGTTTACTGTTTAAAGCTTGAACAGGATCGTTGGCAACAAGGGAATATACACATAAATGAAGAAATGTGGGGGATTTATTTTGCATGTTATGTAATGATGGCATGGAAAATATTAGGCATCTGTTAATGGAATGTAAATGCCTACAAGCCAAAAGAAATAAAATAATGATTTTGTGGGAAAATAAATATAAACACAGTTATTATACTGAAAGTGAGTTTTTGGTTTTTATGCCTGGGTTTGCAAAAAGATAAGGGGATTTAGATATAAAAACCATAGTGTGGACAAAGATAATGTTGTGGAAATCAGATGGAAGAGGATAGAGAAAAATATGGGGAAAATGTAGGGGAGAGAATGGAAAGGGAAAGTAAAGTGGTTAACAGGTTTTTCTGGCTATAGTGGTTGAGACATTCCTGACTCTAAATAAAGAGAAGTCACTGTGCATCACATTGAAACACAACATGTAAGGCCTAATCTTACGTTCTATAACAAAAAAATACTCAGAAATCATTCATTTCCCTTTTGGTCTAGTTTTCAGTTTTTTTTAAAAAAAACTTCTCGCTTGCTTATAAAATCATTTTTAATTATTTTTACACACTAATTGATTGATTATTATTTAAAACAAAAAACACACATGTAGACTTATAATTTATTCATTTATTTTTTATTTTTAAAACTAGAAGTTAATAAATTTGATTGGAGTGTTAAAAAAAGCATTTTGTGCATGATATTGTGTCAGAATTGACATGATATTAAAATGTTTTCACAATTATAAAAATTGTTCTTTCACACTTAAATAAAAATTTAATAAAAAAAAATTACTCATTTTCAAAAAGAGTGTTCACATAAACATTGTTGATGATATTAATGGTCCCTTGTTTATATTTACAGGTGAGTGCTTAAGTATTTAAAAAGATCAAATGTGATTTTTTTACAATATTATTGATAGCAAGCTCAATTTATTGCCTTTTAGTAGAACATAAAAATTTTATATGAAACAGAAAAGTTGAATATTTTCCAAAACTCTCACCAGATGGAGTAATAATAACTGTCAAAATGTGAAACAGTTAATGCTTCATAGAATTGATTATGTTTCAGGCTTATTTAATTTAATATAAAATACATATTCACTTTAATAGGACTCATATTAAATGTCTAGTTTAAATTAAATTTGATTTATTGTATTAAATTTTGTGATCTAGAAGTCTGATCATAATTAACTATTTAGTGAATAATGGAGCCATATTAAGTTCTATGATTACATATTATTAAATTGATAAGGAAATTAACAGTAAACAAATAAAAACTTTCATTATGTTAACTATAAGGCTATCAGCTCAAAATAAAACTAACATTTTCAATCCAAGCTAATTTGATTGTACAGTCATACAGATCTGAATACAATTCAGTATATGTTTAGATACCTTTGCTTTTTTAATAAGTATAGTCACCTCATTTAGGGGAAAAGATTGCTAGAAACTACTAAACATCGCATGACCATCATTTCTTATATGTACACAAGCTTTTAAATTATTGCATTTTTTGTATACAATAGTGCTACCTAGTCCAAACTATAGTGATCAATAAAACAGTAGCAAATTTTTTTGTACAATAATGTCATCTAGTGCAGACTATAGTAATCAATAGATGCTAACATTTATGATTACTATAGTTTACACTAGGAGGCATATTGTATAAAGAAATGTGCTACTGTTTTGTTAAATCAAATATTATTGATGCTATAGTTGGACAACGTCTCTTATTTTCATCATTTTCTTTTTAAACATTCTGACATTTGGCATAATAATCCTGATGAGTATTTATTATAACATTAAACAGTTAGTGTTCAGAATAATGGGCTATTTGGAGAAGTGAAGGTTATTATGATTTTTTTAACTAGAAACTTTTATTTTTAATTTATTAAATGCAAACATAATGAGGCCATATATATATAAATCCACACAAATAAAGAAGCAACGATAATGCATATACAAAAACAATCTTTTTTTAAATAATTCATGTAATAATTAAGCATTTTAGATAGTTTACAGATTTTTGTTGGATAAGGTAATACTTTCACATGCATCAAATATTGTCATTTATTAATTTTTTTAAATCTTTTAGTTTTTTTTTAATAAATAACTTTTTTTTTAATTATCGGCAAATATTAAAAAAGCATAAATCACCTGATTATTGTATTTTTCCATTTGTCCAGGACAAATGCCATTCAATATTATCCTGTTTAGGAAGTCATTTGAATTCTGACAGTTTCTATTGTTACACCTGGTGAAAGTTTTTAAACATGCTCAACTTTTCATTTCTGTGCAAAATCTTTATTTTATACCAAAACTCAATGAATTGGACTTGATTTTTTTTCAATTTAGTTTTATAAATGAACAATATTCTAAAAAATCATATTTGAGCTATATTAATATTTAAAAACTGAATTGTAAATAAGAATGAGAATGTAAACATCAACAACAATTTTAGTGTGAACACTTTTTCAGAAAATCCAAGAATTATTTTTTATTTAAATTTTTTTAAAAATGCAAGATTCTGCTTTAACATCTGATATTTGCTTTATAATAATTAAATTATTTGAAAAAATTCTAACACCATGTAAATTTTGACAGATAATGATGTTATGTAATGGAATTTTTATAAAGCAGGACCAAACTTATGCTGTGATTTCCATTACTGTCAAATTTATTAACTTCTATTTTTGGCAACTAGACAATGAAGTCTTTCTTCGAGTTCATTAAAAAAATTAAGAAAACATTAATAGATCAAGATATTGAAATTGCAGCCATGGATGTCACAGAATTATATGGATCGATTAACAGAAAGTGGTCGATCAACATCGTTCACAAAGAATTAATAAGTAATCATTGTCCAGCTGAATGCATGAACTTTACTCTAGTCTTCCTTAATTGGTTAGACAATCACATTTTTACAACTTTTGAGGGTAAATGGTATGATATGAAAGATGGTTGGCTGATGGACCTTCCCTTAAGCGAGATAATTTCTAGCATATTCTCTAAATACCAAGCTAACACTCCTAGATTAATATACTCACATCATGTTGATGATGTGTTCATTGCAGCTCCAAGAGATATAATCACAAACATTCAAAATGAATTACAGCTGCAAACTAAATTAATTGGGAATGTCATCTGAGAGAACAAATGCAAAAACTAAAATATTTAGATTTGCTAGTTCATAGACAAGGCAGAGCTCTGCATTATCGCATGATTGTCAAACCTTTTGAGATCAGAGGATTCACCCACCTAAACTCCAATTCACCTACATCACATAAATTCGCAGGTCTAAATGCATTTTTATTTAGGAATCAGAATTTATGTAAATTCGAGGCTGATAGGAAGGCTAATACTGTAAGCTACATAAGAGATTTATTAAGTGACGGCTTCAACTACAGATTAATTACTAAAAAAATTGATCAATTATATAAAAAATCAATAGTTAACAATGCGATTAAAGATAAACCTCAAATCACCCTCCCTTACATCACCAAACTATCTAAACAACTTATAAAAACTTTAGCTAATGAATTTAAAGTTGTTTTTTTTCACACACACCCAATACTAACAGACTCATTAACTATGTGAAGGACAGAATTGATCCATCTCAACCCCCCAAGTTTTATATAGCATATCATGCTTTCAGGCTGGATGCAGGACCACATACTATGGGGAGACCAAAGCCATGGTCTATAATAAAGCTACTCAGCACATGTATACATACAGAAGAGAAAAAAAAACAATGATAACATCTCAATATTTTTTGAATATGAGAAGCAGGCCGTTCATATGCTTAAACCCTCTAAGCCCAAAATAATGTTGCCTGAGACTAATGATTGCAAGAGAAAGATAAAAGAAACATATTTTATCATCAACAATAACAATGCGATCAATAGATGCGACATGTTTTGCCATCTCCAGAATAAAGACCTGTTAATTCACATACATTACCATTTACCAATATCACAACAATGATTTAAAATTTGTTTTACCGCTAGACCTACATTAATTTATTTTGATTGTTTTCTTACCATTAACCTAAGGGCTTCTTCATGCAGCATGTTAAAGAGCTTGTATGTACTAAGTAATAACTTCAATTTAAAAAAATTAATCACAAGTAAAGTTAATTGAATATGTGTATTGTTTTTGTTTGGTAGGCAAAAATAATCAGAAATATTTAATAAATAAGCAAAAAGTCATTATTTGTTCTAAACTTTGAGTGAAAATGAGACACAAAACATTGGTGGTCGAAAGGTCAGTGACAGCTGCTTTACAAGCAGTTGTCCCAGGTTAGTGGGTTCACTTCACGGCTGGTGCTATGACACATGAGAGAAAAAAACTCTTAAGAGAAACCTTTTCTTTGAGAACAATAAAGTAATGATTATTAATATTTACCAACATCTGTAAAATACTGACCTCTTCAGATTTTATTTCAATTAAAAAATTAATAAAAACAATTACAGCAGAATCTACATTATAAAAAAATCTTATATTAATATAATCTAAAGTAGTGAAATGGGAGGAACACCCATTGATTTTTAATGAAGATGAGGACCATTTAGTTAACACAAATAAAACTTCAGACTTTTCTTCAGTAAATTTATTTTTTATATTTTTGCACTTTTGTCTAATACCAGCTTCATAATCTTTACATGGTTTTCAAAGTATAAATATTCTACACTTAACCTGAAAACCTGAGTTCAAGCCCCACTTTAGATTTAGCAAATTTTCAAAAATACACAGTCATTCAAATACAAATCTGTAATTATATCAATAAAATGAAAAATATTTAAAAATTAAACTAATATGTTTATGGAACTTAAAGATAACTTATTAGCAAATATTACTTAAAAAATTAATTTAATAAAATATAAAATTCATTTAAATTAATTAGTGATATTTGTGTGATTATAAAAAAGGTTTGAATTAAAAAATGAGACATAGGAATACAATATTGTGCTATGAAAAAAGTTGTGAATTTTTTTTACAACATAAAAGTGATGGTAAAAAAGGAAATATTTAAAAACTTGTGTAATTTATTAGTAAATACTTGTACTGGTTAAAAAATTAAATTACTAAAAAACACATTTCAATTTATTAGCTACTTATATTTACTTGAAATTTTGCATTTTATTCAATTTTACAGATTATATATTTTAATTTTTACCTTTGTCCATAGATGGAAGGAGTAGTTTAAAAAAGCATTTATAAAGAGAAGTCAGGTTTAAAATTGCAGTATTATAAAAAAAAATGGATGGGATGTAAGAAATAAATAAGGGGTAGCTGGTTTGGATATAGGTATGGATGTAGAGAAGGAATGAATCTGTAAAATTAATGGTAAGCAGGTTACTTACAAATGTAATGGAGAAAAAAGAGTCAAAAGAATTTATAAAAGGGTAGTTAGAAAAGAAGAACTTGTTAAAAATGGATATTTCAATATGCAAGTTGGGAGGAGACAAGGGAGGTGGCTAGAATTAAACAAAGCAGCTTGAGGTATAGCTGTAGTAGAAATACATCTAAGAGAAGAAGAAGAACCTATACTGGAATACTTCATATGGCAAACTATAAATAGAAAAGAAAAAGAAAAAAGATGTTGTGGTACAGGAGTTATGTCAAAAAGTTTTTTAAGTACTGTTGTGTCAAAAAGTTTTGTGGTTTGAGATATGGTTAGGAAGATAAGAATGGAAGGTGGATATAGTGTATATAGCCACTGGAGATAGTCAAACTATAATTGAGTGGAACAATAGCATATATGAATGCCTAGTTAAGGATATAGAGTTTTAAAAAAAGAGGAAGAAAATAATGATTATAGGGGATATGAATGGACATATTGAAGAAATTGATGACATAGGTAATAAGAATGGACAGCTTTTGAAGAATTTTTGAAAGAGAGTGAATTTGGGTATTAGTAATTTGTCAAATATTTATGACAGATAATACATATGGTCTAGAAATAATATATTGCACACAATGGACCATATATTAGTATAGAAAGAGGGAATGAATAAAGTATGGAAAATTAAAGTATTTGATAATGAAAAAAGAGTATATAATAGTGGTCATGATTTCTTATAACTTATATGTAATGCATTATTTATTGTATATATTTCTTTTAGGATTTCTTTTTTTGCTCTACTCTTAGAATCGTCATTCCATTGTAAAATCTACGAATTATTAACGTTAATGATATGAAACTCAATTACAAATAGTCTATGAAATGACCAAAGACTAAAACTATTTACCGCGTAAAACAAAAAAGAAAAGTGTTGAATGTATATATAATCTAAGAGAAATCTTTTTAAAGAAATTTGAACCACTGTCTATTTTTAATTAAAACTATTAATTGATATAATATCTCGACTTAGAAATAACATTTTTTTTCTGTCAAAGCAAACATATATATTTGGGAGGGGGTGGAAAAATTATATATTTAATTATACTTAATTATTAATGATATATTAAAAAATTGTAAAAGTAATGCTTTATTTAAGACTATAAAAATATAGAATAAATAAAATTGTAATTCTTTTATTAAATAATAAAGAGATATATGTTATGACGTCATAGCTATTTTCTTAGCTCAACAGAAAGCTGTAATTTTACTGAGCTCTCTTAAAGCTTATAAGATGGGTTTGTTCGGTTGTTTTGTTCTGTGTGCGGGTTTTTTGGCGCTTGTTTTGCTTGCCGATTGCCTTTTTCACCGTAGATTCCATGTCTGTCCTGAACATTACTCTGTTTAATTTTCTGTCTCTGATCCGGAGTTTGTGTTCGATATCGTGGACCCTCCGCTTGATAGCATTGTAGTCATTAAGTAAACAGAGAAAAGTATAATACTATTCATTAAGATATTGATGGCAATATAAGTCAGCTGTATTTATATCAATATGGCGACTCAAGGAATTTGGTTTTATCACAGAGATTTTTATATCCTAAAAGAGAGACTTTTATATCACAAAAGAGAGACGTTTATATTACTTATCCTAAACTGAGTCATTATTACCGATCTTGACAAAGGATTTAATGAATCCTATACCTAATTTGTCATCTTAAATATCAGAATTTGGACACTTTTACAGAATTAAGACACTTTTTTTCACGATGAATTTGAACGGTAGACAGAATGTGTACCATCATCACGTAAAGTAGCACGAGATGGTTTTAGACGCACTATTATTCATCTTGTTATTGTAAGAAGTCAAAACACCTTTTGAGGAATTTAGTTTACATCATTAGTAGGACTTCACTTCTAAAGAGTATAATATTTTAAATAGTTGTTTTAAGTTTTTAAATCTATTCTTGTTTTATTTATTAAAAAATGTATTTATATTCAAGCGTTGTTAGCCGAGAGATCAGCGCAGTCGCCTTGCTTGGTTGCAGACGGTTGTTGCGGATTCGCCTCCTGGCCGATGCTGTAATATAAGGGAGGGGGTGTTTATACTTACTTGTACTATTATTGTTTTTTATTTAATAAAAAAATTTAATTTTAATTCATGTATTGTGTATATTTACAATTTATAACTGATTTTACACTCTTTTAAACCTATTTATAAACTTAACAACATATCTCTCACACACACAAGCTACCACGCACCCATACAAAAATGTGCCATTTTAATTCACAAACTAATATGTCTCATACTTTGAAAGTAAATGTTTACTTTGTTGCGTTGCAATCATAAAACATTTTTCAGTAGTCGACAAATCTATCCAACGACTTATTATTAATAAATGTATGTAATTAATTATTGCTTTTTTGCAGAAAAATGAAGAAAATCAAACTTTAAACTCTTACCTACTGACAGTCGATTAGTTTAGGTGATTATTGTTTTTGTTTAACATTTCGTCCTAGATAAATCTTTGACAAGGTGAATCTCATGTAGATTAATTATTTAAATCGTTATATTTACTTCAAACACAACCATATACACAATTTCGCCAGAATTAATTATTTTTGCATATTTTTGTATAGATCAGTACTTTTCGAACTTTTAATATGAGGTCCCCCTGAAAAACAATATATTTTCATTCCCAATGGACTAACAATGTATTTAAAACCGTGATCATGATTTCTTTATAGTAGAAATGGTTTGTAATGTGATGGAAAATAGTAATAAAAGTAGAAAGGATAGTGAAAGATGTGGATGGAGAATGAATGATAAGAATAGGTAATATGATGGAAAATAGTAATAAAAGTAGAAACAATAATGAAACATGTGGATGGAGAATGAATGATAAGATAGGTAATATGATGGAAAATAGTAATAGAAGTAGAATGGATAGTGAAAGATGTGGATGGAAAATGAATGATAAGAATAAGTTAGAACAATATAAAAAAAGTAAAAGAAATCATGGAAGAGTTTGTTGAAAATGAATCTAAGGACTGGTATGGTAAAGTAGAAAAAGTGGCAAATAGGATTTTAAGTGAGAATGTTTAGAAGAAATAAAAATAATAGAAAAGTGAGAATTAGTAAAAGTGTAAAAGAGAGGGGGAAAAGCATGCAGAGAATACAAATGTGCTATTAAAAACAAACAAAGTGAAAAAGATGTTAATGTTAAATGGGAAAAGTATTTAAAAAAAGAAAGTTGGCTAAATAGAATATTATATAGACAGGATAAAATTAACTAGTAAATTGTTGGAGGATATTAATAAAAGTGAAAGAGATGGGAGTAAAAAATTTTGGAATATTAAAAGGGATGTAGGGGAGAGAGAAATAGTATTACTAGATAATGAGAAAATAGAGTGTAGCTGTAGAGAAGAATTAGAGGCAATCTTAAATAACTATGTAGTGGATATAGAAAAGATCTTAGATGTGAAGGACAGAGGGATAACAAACATAATAGCACATAGTAAGGGAAATATTAGATTTACAGAAAATGATGAGGCAGGGAAGAAATTGAAAAGTGGAAAGGCAAGAGGTTTAGATGGATGGGTAGCAGAGATGTTGAGGAATTTAGGAAATAAGGCAAAATTAAATCTATTATCATGTTTTAATAAGATGGCACAGAAATGAGAATTTCAAGATAGCTGGAATAATACAAGAATAAGGCTACTATTTAAAGAAAAAGATAAGGATCACAGAAAGTTAAACAATTATAGACTGATAATGTCAGTGTTATATAAAGTTTTTGCATATATGATGGTGGGAAGGATTGCAAAATGGATGGGGAAAAAATAATAATATAGTGGGAGAAATGCAAGGAGAGGTTTATGATTGGAAAAACCTTATAGGAGATAGTTTATTTGTAGTTACACAACTTATAGATATGAGTAGAAATACAGGTAGATGGTTATATATGTTTTTATAGATATAGGGAAGGCATATGATAGAGTAAATAGAATAGATTATGGGTAAGTTTAGTAAATTTGGGAATGAATGGAGTTTAGTGGATCTTATAAAGTAGTTGTATGAAAATAATTACTATAGTTATCAATTAGGAAATATAGAATCAGTTAAAGTAAAAAATGGGGTGGGAGTAAGACAAGGATGCCCTATGTAACCTGTTTTGTTTTTGTTATATTTGAGAGAAATGGAGAAAGCAATAGAAAGACTAGGAAGAGGGATAAAAATACCATTAATAGGTGGCAAGGGAGTATATATTTATTATTATCAAGTCTTTCATTTGTGAATAATATCTTCTGTGCACATAAAGTAGGGGAAATATAGAAGTTACACTGAAGACATGCGCAAGGGTGGGTAAAGAAATGGGGATTAAATTTAGTGAAGGAAATCAAAAGTAATGATGATAAATGTGGGGGAAAGAGAAGTGGAAGGATTTTTATTGGGGGATATAAAGTTAAATATGGTGAATAGGTATAACTATTTAGGAATTATCTTAAATAATCAGAGCAGTTGCTTGGATGAATGGGAGAAAAAATTGATAAATAATGCAAAGAAAGGGACTGATAAAGAAAATAACAGTGTTTTCATATAATAAATATGATGTATCTAGAATTATATGGAAGGGTGTGGCAGTAGCATAACAATGTGTTATGAGTTAGTAAAAGTGTGATAGATTATTTAGAAAAAGTACAAAGAGAAGTTGGAAGAAATGCATAAAAGATGCAAATGTGTGAATGGCAAAAGAGGAAATTCAAGGAAAAATGGAATGGTCAAGTTTTATATGAGAGATGCAAAAACCAAAAAAAAAATTATTGGTAGATTGCAATTTATAGATAATAAGAGAATAGCCAAAATAATATTTAATTGGGTTATGAGTAAAGGACAGGTAACAAGATGGGTGAGAATGGTGGTATAGTATGCTGAAGATTCAGATAAAAAATTTATGTCAGTATACTTATACAAAAGGTGAGATGATTGGTATTAGGAGAATTGTTAGTGGCAAGGAATAAGATAGAAGAATAAGATGCATTAATAAAAAATAGGGAGTTGGGGAGATGAAGAACTAATATGGAGAGGTAGAGTTTAAATATATATAGAAGTAAACAAAATATTGAGTGTGGGTTAATTTATGATAGTAGCAAGGAAAGTAGTTTACTGTTTAAGGCTTGAACAGGATCGTTGGCTCAAGGGAATATACACATAAATGAAGAAATGTGGGGGATTTATTTTGCAAGTCATTTAATGATGGCATGGAAAATATTAGGTATCTGTTAATGGAATGTAAATGCCTACAAGCCAAAAGAAAAATAATGATTTTGTGGGAAAATAAATATAAACACAGTTATTATACTGAAAGTGGGTTTTTGGTTTTTATGCCTGCGTTTGAGAAAAGATAAGGGAGATTTAGATATAAAGACCATAGTGTGGACAAAGATAATGTTATGGAAATCAGATGGAAGAGGATAGAGAAAAATATGGGGAAAATGTAGGGGGGAGAATGGAAAGGGAAAGTAAAGTGGTTAACAGGTTTTTCTGGCTATAGTGGTTGAGACATTCCTGACTCTAAATAAAGAGAAGTCACTGTGCATCACATTGCAACACAACATGTAAGGCCTAATCTTACATTCTGTAACAAAAAAATACTCAGAAATCATTCATTTCCCTTTTGGTCTAGTTTTCAGTTTTTTTTTAAAAAAAAAGACTTCTTGCTTGCTTATAAAATCATTTTTAATTATTTTTACACACTAATTGATTGATTATTATTTAAAACAAAAAATACACATGTAGACTTATAATTTATTCATTTATTTTTTATTTTTAAAACTAGAAGTTAATAAATTTGATTGGAGTGTTAAAAAAGCATTTTGTGCATGATATTATATCATAATTAACATGATATTAAAATGTTTTCACAATTATAAAAATTGTTCTTTCACACTTAAATAAAAATTTAATAAAAAAATTATTCATTTTCAAAAAAAGTGTTCACATAAACATTGTTGATGATATTAATGGTCCCTTGTTTATATTTACAGGTGAGTGCTTAAGTATTTAAAAAGATCAAATGTGATTTTTTTACAATATTATTGATAGCAAGCTCAATTTATTGACTTTTAGTACAACATAAAGATTTTATATGAAACAGAAAGGTTGAGCATTTTCCAAAACTCTCACCAGATGGAGCAATAGTAACTGTCAAAATTTGAAACAGTTAATGCTTCATAGAATTGATTATGTTTCAGGCTTATTTAATTTAATATAAAATACATATTCACTTTAATAGGACTCATATTAAATGTCTAGTTTTAATTAAATTTGATTTATTGTATTAAATTTTGTTATCTAGAAGTCTGATCATAATTAACTATTTAGTGAATAATGGAGCCATATTATGTTCTATGATTACATATTATTAAATTGATAAAGAAATTAACAGTAAACAAATAAAAACTTTCATTATGTTAACTATAAGGTTATCAGCTCAAAATAAAACTAGCATTTTCAATCCAAGCTAATTTGATTGTACAGTCATACAGATCTGAATACAATTCAGTATATGTTTAGATACCTTTGCTTTTTTAATAAGTATAGTCACCTCATTCAGGGGCAAAGATTGCTAGTAACTATTAAACATTGCATGACCATCTTTTCTTATGTGTTCACAAGCTTTTAAAGGATCACATTTTTTCTATACAATAGTGCTACCTAGTCCAAATTATAGTGATCAATAAAACAGTAGCAAATTTTTTTGTACAATAGTGTCATCTAGTGCAGACTATAGTAAACAATAGATGCTAACATTCATGATTACTATAGTTTACACTAGGAGGCATTATTGTATAAAGAAATTTGCTACTGTTTTGTTAAATCAAATATTATTGATGCTATAGTTGTACAATGTCTCTTATTTTCATCAATTTCTTTTTAAATATTCTGACATTCGGCATAATCATCCAGATGAATATTTATTATAACATTAAACAGTTAGAGTTCAGAATAATGGGCTATTTGGAGAAGTGAAGGTTATTATGATCTTTTTAACTAGAAACTTTTATTTTTAATTTATTAAATGCAAACATAATGAGGCCATATATATATATAAATCCACACAAGTAAACAAGCAATGATAATGCATATACAAATCAATATTTTTTTTATAATTCATTTTAGATAGTTTACAGTTTTTTGTTGGATAAGGTAATACTTTCACATGCATCAAATATTGTCATTTATTAATTTTTTTAAATCTTTTAGTTTTCTGTTTTAATAAATAACTTTTTTATTAATTATTGGCAAATATTAAAAAAGCATAAATCACCTGATTATTGTATTTCTCCATTTCTTCAAGACAAATGCCATTCAATTTTATCTTTTCTAGAAAGTCATTTGAATTCTGACAGTTTCTATTGCTACACCTGGTGGTAGTTTTTAAACATGCTCAATTTTTCATTTCTGCAGAAAATCTTTAATTTATACTAAAACTCAATGAACTGGACTTGATTTCTTTTCAATTTACTTTTATAACTGAACACTACTCTAAAAAATCATATTTGATTTTTGTTAATATTTAAAAACTGAAATGTAAATAAGAATGATGAATGCAAACATCATCAACAATGTTAGCATGAACACTCAGAAAATCAAAGAATTATTTTTTATTTAAAATTTTTTAAAAATGCAAGATTCTGTTTTAACATCTGATATTTGCTTTATAATAATTAAATTATTTGAAAAAATTCTAACACCATGTAACTTTTGACAGATAATGATGTTATGTAATGGAATTTTTATAAAGCAGGACCAAACCTATGCTGTGATTTCCATTACAGTCAAATTTCTTAACTTCTATTTTTGGCAACTAGACAATGGAGTCTTTCTTGGAGTTCATTAAAAAACTACAAAAACATTAATAGATCAAGATATTGAAATTGCAGCCATGGATGTCACAGAATTATATGGATCGATGAACAGAAAGAGGTCGATCAACATCATTCACAAAGAATTCATAAGTAATCATTATCCGGCTGAATGCATGAACTTTACTCTAGTCTTCCTTAATTGGTTAGACAATCACATTTTTACAACTTTTGAGGGTAAATGGTATATGAAAGATGGTTGGCTGATGGATCTTCCCTTAAGCGAGATAATTTGTGGCATATTCTCTAAATACCATGTAACACTGCTGGATTACTATACTCATATTATTTTGATGATGTGTTCATTCCAGCTCCAAGAGATATAATCACAAACATTCACAATGAATTACAGCTGCAAATTAATTAATCATGAATGCTATCTGGGAGAACAAATGTAAAAACTAAAATATTTAGATTTGCTAGTTCATAGCGTGATGATCCCACATACTGTGATCACACATGTGTACATTTCATATATATATCGCATAATATTAAATGAGAGTTTTATATGTAAATTAATTTATAGAAATTGGATAATAAATGTAAGAAAGAAAGGAAATTTTTTTTTATGTTAGCGTTAATTAAAAAATCAAAATGGTAGCTGAGGAATGCAATTAAAAGCAGAATCAATTATAGTAATTAAAGAAAGTCAAAGAAGGTAAGCAACCAAGATTCTTATCTTTCACCTTCCAAAGTCAACTTTTTTTAAATTTTAAGAATAGTAAAGTTAAGGGAATAGTAAAATTGGATCATCGAAGTTTATGTTTAAGTCTTAAAGGGAAAAGTAAATAAAAAAAGGAGTTAATGATTGTAGAATTAGCAATCATAAACTTCAGTCGCAGTTATAAATAAAATAAATAGATTTACAAAAAAAAGATAAAGATCATCTCTTCAAACTACATATGTGAACACATGAAATGTATGTATGGCTATGTGAAGGAAAGAAAGAGTGTGTAAATAAGAAAATTATTTTATTAAAGAGAAATAAAAATAAAACCAATATTATGGAAGTAAATAAAAAAAAGAAATAAAAAACAAGAAGAAATTTATGTATTTTACGAAAGTAAAATAAAGGTGTGAAATGTAATTAATGACATTCCAAGAAACAATCAAAGAAGATAAGAAAAGGATTCTGGGACAATTAAGTAAGAAGTTGTGAAGGAAAGGAGCCATGTTAGAGAGCTTCTTGAGTCTGCTGAGCTGAAAGACAGATTAGTTCGAGAGTTGTGTTTTTATATATGAACAAAATGTACCAAGAACTTGAAGTGTCGAGAATGCAGGGGTAAGGGCCTGAAATGGACGCCAGTTGATCCATGCCCACCTTGGGTGTAATGTCATCTCACCCATGAAGTAACAGTAATGATAACGCCTGCCTGATAGTTCACCTTCCCTGTCATTGAAGCTGCAAATAATACAATAAAAGTAAGCTGCATGAAAGAGTCCAAGCCGGATCCCAAAAACTACCATCTCTACAAAAGAAGTGGAGTAAGAAGTGGAGTAATCCTCATGATGGTTAAACCATTTAGTCATCCAAGTCCAGAAAACCTAGGTAATTAAACTTTAAATATATCACGTGTGCACACACTTTCTTAAAATGGTTAAAAGAAATTATTATAATGCAATTGCAAAAAAGGTAAATATTAGTGAACAAATAATCAGTAAGTTTTCTACAACAAATAATACTTGGAGAAAGGGACTCTAAGCTATAGAATATCTACATCCAAATTAAGAACAATTATTCAGGGTGAAGGGTTAAATTAAATAGAATCTGTGTTATTTTAATGATTTCTTGTTTTATGTTTAAATATATTTTAAGGTGTATTGTATTAAACGGTATTTATTTATGAATAGCTCTTTATGTCTCATCTTTTCTTCTTCACCATACTAATTAGAATGATATACCTGAAGGGTTTATTAGATACTAAGTAGACATTAATTCTAGTAAGAGGTACAGGTGTCAATCTAGTACAGTAATATTAAATCTCAAAAATTTTATAAATATTTCAAGCGCTGGATTGTTTCTTTGAATCATTCTTATGTAGTATCCAGCAGCCGAGGAGCATCTGATTGGGAAAAATAACACTGGAATATTACATTTGTAATTACCATGTTCGATCAGGAATATAGACTTAAATAATTAGTCTATATTTGCTTCTTGCTTGACATGACAGTTGTGTCGAGTAAAAGTTTAAAGTTAGAAACTTTATTACGAGACGAAGCATAATTCTGTTACAATAGACAAAGCAGAGGTCTGCATTATCGCATGATTATCAAACCTTTTGAGATCAGAGGGTTCACCCACCTAAACTCCAATTCACCTACATTGCATAAATTCGCAGGTCTAAATGCATTTTTATTTACGAATCCGAATTTATGTAAATTCAAGTCTGATAGGAAGGCAAACACTGTAAGCTACATAAGATTTATTAAGTGACGACTTCAACTACAGATTAATTACTAAAAAAATTGATACAATTATATAAAAAAATCAATAGTTAATACTATTAAAGATAAACCTCAAATCACCCTCCCTAACAACTTATAAAAACTTTAGCTAATGAATTTAAAGTTGGTTTCCTCAACACACCCAATACTAACAGACTCATTAACAATGTGAAGGATGGAATTGATCCATCTCAACCCCCCCAGTTTTATAGCATATCATGCCCTCAGGCTGGATGCAGCACCACATACTACGGGGAGACCAAATCCATGGTCTATAATAAAGCTACTCACCACATGTATACATACAGAAGAGCAAAAAAGAACAATGATAACATCTCAATATTTTTTGAATATGAGAAGCAGGCCGGTCATATGCTTGAACCCTCTAACCCCAAAATAGTGTGCCCTGAGACTAACGATTGCAATGGAAAGATAAAAGAAATGTATTTTATCTTCAACAATAACAATGCGATCAATAGATGCGACACATGTTTTGCCATCTCCCGAATAAAGACATGTTAATTCACATACATTACCATTTACCAATATCACAACAATGATTTAAAATCTGGTTTGGCACTAGGCCTACATTAATTTATTTTGGTTGTTTTCTTACCATTAACTTAACAGCTTCTTCTGGCAGCATGTTAAAGTGCCTGTATATACTAAGTAATAACTTCCATTTAAAAAATTAATCACAAATAAAGTTAATTGAATATGTGTATTGTTTTTGTTTGGTATGCAAAAATAATCAGAAATATTTAATAAATAAGCAAAGTCATTATTTGTTCTAAGCTTTGAGTGAAAATGAGACACAAAACATTGGTTGTCGAAAGATCAGCAGCAGCTGATTTACAAGCAGTTGTCCCAGGTTAGTGGGTTCACTTCATGGCTGGTGCTATGACACATGAGAAAAAAAACTCTTAAGAGAAACTTTTTCTTTGAGAACAATAAAGTAATGATTATTAATATTTACCAACATCTGTAAAATACTGACCTCTTCAGATTTTATTTCAATTAAAAAATTAATATGAACAATTACAGCAGAATCTACATTATAAAAAAATCTTATATTAATATAATCTAAAATAGCGAAATGGGAGGAACACCGATTGATTTTCAATGAAGATGAGAACCATTTAGTTAACACAAATAAAACTTCAGACTTTTCTTCAGTAAATTTTATTTTTTATATTTTTGCACATTTGTCTAATACCAGCTTCATAATCTTTACATTATTTGCAAAGTATAAATATTCTACCCTTAACCTGAAAACCTGAGTTCGAGCCCCACTTTAGATTTAGAAAATTTTCAAAAATACACAGTCATTCAAATACAAATCTGTAATTATATCAATAAAATGAAAAATATTTAAAAATTAAACTAATGTGTTTATGGAACTTAAAGATAACTTATTAGAAAATATTACTTAAAAAATTAATTTAATAAAATATAAAATTCATTTAAATTAATTAGTGATATTTGTATGATTATAAAAAAGGTTTGAATTAAAAAATGAGACATAGGAATACAATATTGTGCTATGAAAAAAGTTGTGAATTTTTTTTACAACATAAAAATGATGGTATAAAAGGAAATGTTTAAAAACTTGTTTAATTTATTAGTAAATACTTGTACTGGTTAAAAAATTAAATTACTAAAAAACACATCTCAATTTATTAGCTACTTATATTTACTTGAAATTTTGCATTTTATTCATTTTTACAGATTATATATTTTAATTTTTACCTTTGTCCATAGATGGAAGGAGTAGTTTAAAAAAGCATTTATAAAGAGAAGTCAGGTTTAAAATTGCAGTATTATCAAAAAAAATGGATGGGATGTAAGCAATAAATAAGGGGTAGCTGGTTTGGATATAGGTATGGATATAGAGAAGGAATGAATCTGTAAAATTAATGGTAAGCAAGTTACTTACAAATGTAATGGAGAAAAAAGAGTGAAAAGAATTTATAAAAGGGTAGTTATAAAAGAAGAAATTGTTAAAAATGGATATTTCAATATGCAAGGTGGGAGGAGACAAGAGAGGTGGCTAGAATTAAACAAAGCAGTTGAAAATTAAGAGCTTGAGATATAGCTGTAGTAGAAATACATCTAAGGGAAGAAGAAGAACCTATACTGGAATACTTCATATGGCAAACTATAAATAGAAAAGAAAAAGAAAAAAGATGTTGCGGTACAGAAGTTATGTCAAAAAGTTTTTTAAGTACTTTTGTGTCAAAAAGTTTTGTGGTTTGAGATATGGTTAGGAAGATAAGAATGGAAGGTGGATATAGTGTATATAGCCACTGGAGATAGTCACACTATAATGGAGTGGAACAATAGCATATATGAATGCCTAGTTAAGGATATATAGAGTTTCAAAAAAAGAGAAAGAAAATAATGATTATAGGAGATATGAATGGGCATATTGAAGAAATTGATGACATGGGTAACAAGAATGGACAGCTTTTGAAGAATTTTTGTCAGAGAGTGAATTTGGGCATTGGAAATTTGTCAAATATTTATGAGAGATAATACACATGGTCTAGAAATAATATATTGCACACAATGGACTACATATTAGTACAGAAAGAGGGAATGAATAAAGTATGGAAAATTAAAGTATTTGATATTGAAGAAAGAGTATGTAATAGTGGTCATGATTTCTTATAACTTATATGTAATGCATTATTTATTGTGTATATTTCTTTTAGGATTTCTTTTTTTGTTCTACTATTAGAGTCGTCATTCCATTGTAAAATCTACGAATTATTAACGTTAATGATATGAAACTCAATTACAAATAGTCTATGAAATGTCCAAAGACGATAACTATTTACCGCATAAAACAAAAAAGAAAGCTGTTGAATGTATATATAATCTAAGAGAATTCTTTTTAAAGAAGTTTGAACTACTGTCTATTTTTAATTAAAACTATTAGTTGATATAATATCTCGACGTACAAATAACATTTTTTTCTGTCAAAGCAAACATATATATTTTTAATTATACTTAATTATTAATGATATATTAAAACATTGTAAAAATAATGCTTTATTTACGACTATAAAAATATAGAATAAATAAAATTGTAATTGTTTTATTAAATAATAAAGAGATATATGTTATGACGTCATAGCTACTTTTTTTAGCTCAACAGAAAGCTGTAATTTTACTGAGCTCTCTTAAAGCTTATAAGATGGGTTTGTTCGGTTGTTTTGTTCTGTGGGCGGGTTTTCTGGCGCTTGTTTTGCTTGCCGATTGCCTTTTTCACCGTAGATTCCGTGTCTTTCCTGAACATTACTGTGTTTAATTTTCTGTCTCTGATCCGGAGTTTGTGTTCGATATCATGGACCCTCCGCTTGATAGCTTTGTAGTCATTAAGTAAACAGAGAAGAGTATAATACTATTTATTATGATATTGATGCCAATATAAGTCAGCTGTATTTATATCAATATGGCGACTAAAGGAATTTGGTTTTATCACAGAGATTTTTATATCCTAAAAGAGAGACTTTTATATCACAAAAGAGAGACGTTTATATTACTTATCCTAAACTGAGTTATTATTACCGATCTTGACAAAGGATTTAATGAATCCCATACCTAATTTTTCGTCTTAAATATCAAAATTTGGACACTTTTACAGAATTAAGACACTTTTTTTCACGATGAATGCAGAATGTGTACCATCATCACATAACCAAGCACGAGATGGTTTTAGACGCACTATTATTCATCTTGTTATTGTAAGAAGTCAAAACCCTACTGAGGAATTTAGTTTATATCATTAGTAGGCCTTCACTTCTAAAGAGTATAATATTTTAAATAGTTGTTTTAAGTTTTTAAATCTATTCTTCTTTTATTTATTAAAAAATGTTTTTATAGTCAAGCGTTGTTAGCTGAGAGATCAGCGCAGTAGCCTTGCTTGTTTGCAGACGGTTGTTGCGGGTTCGCCTCCTGGCCGATCCTGTAATATAAGGGGGGGGGATGTGTTTATACTTACTTGTACTATTATTGTTTTTTTATTTAATAAAATTTTTTAATTTTAATTCATGTATTGTGTGTATTTACAATTTATAACTGATTTTACACTCTTCTAAACCTATTTATAAACTTAACATCTCTCTCTCACACACAAGCTACAACGCATCTATACAAAGAATGTGCTATTTTAATTAACAAACTAATATGTCTCATACTTGAAAGTAAATGTTTACTTTGTTGCGTTGCAATCATAAAACTTTTTTCAGTAGTCCACAATATTAATAAAAAGAAAAAAGAAAAGATAAATGAATTATATTAAATATATATTATAAACCATGTTAATAACAAAATTAGGTAAAGATGTCTGTGTGGGTTTGTTCGTAAAAAAATAAATAAATTGGAAAATGGATTTATAATTTATATATTTTTAATATATATATATATTTTAAAATATTTTTATTTTAAAATTATCTGTATTATTAATTTTTTAAAAAGAATATTTAATTACATTAATTGGATGCCAAATGTTCGAAAAAGATATTTAAAAAGATTATGGTTCAATATGTGCATGGATCTAATGGCTAACAATTAAAGTTTGACAGTACATGACTCTTAAAATTGGATATTTAAAATTACTACGGAAATTGCTTATGTAATAGGAGTAATGCAAGGAGATGTCATAGAGATTGCTATTATTACCACTATTCTTCTAGATTTACTTATAACTAGTTTAACAACAAAAAAAAATGTCAATTTCGCATACTTAAAAGAAAGTTCATTTGTGGTTCATATTACTATGAAGATGCATGAGAAAACACCCAGCTATTTGAGGTTTTATTCTTCTTGTTGTTATCTACCGAATTACATCAGTCAGAGATCAGTAAGACACCGCATATATGAAAGAATTGCAATAAACAACTACCTGTCCACATACCCGAAGAAAAGAATCAATGCCACAACTAAAAAAAGGGCATTTCTAAAATCCGTTAATGAATTCTACTGGTTGATATTGTCTACCACTTACAAAAGTAAATATTTCATGACTAAATGAAGTGATTCTAGATCTATGCATCCTACTATTGAGATTATAGTTAACTGCCATAACCATGGTTGTCCAAGCTTGAAGCCTGAAGCAGAGATTCTTGAAATTATTATTTTTTGTTTTTAATTAAAAAAATATAAGAGAAAGATATAATGAGTATAATTGATATTTAAATTAATATATATATATGTTAAAACGAAGATTTGCACGGGTTAAATATATAAAATACATATTTTGCGGGTTCATCCGTGTTAAAAACTTTTAATATCAATATACTGACGTTTCGACTTGGTCACACAAGCCATCCACAGAGTTATATAAAAAAAAAAAAAACGTCATTATATTGATATTAAAAGTTTTTAACACGGATGAACCCGCAAAATATGTATTTTATATATATATTCCTTTCCTTAGCATTTATCCATGGAAAGACTGTAAGTTGAACTAACAAGTATCAATTTTTTTTTTTTTGATTAATCATATGATCCTAACATGTACACATGTGTACTTATTATATAATATAGATGTATGGAATTAAATCTATAATCGAATATATCTGGATAAAGATTATTTAAGTTATTAAATTCTTTTATTATTAGTCATGTATGTATTTTTCAGTTAATACAACTTACAATAAATCTTTTAATCATGAAAATGCATTCAAAAGGTGAATTTTCTTTTCTAATATATATGGGTAAAAACAACAATATATGTATATGTAATTTTAGAGACTTGAAGAGTCATTTTCTAGTGTTTATTATGAAGAAATTTCTTAGAGTTGTTATACTATTAGTTGTTACATCCCTTCAAATGTCATAAAGATAAGCACTGTATAAATATAGTACTGCTCTTATCATATTTAAAATAATTTCTTGTCATTGAATAAAAGGGTTCAATTTTCAGGCATAATTTATACTTAGGTTTTATTAAAATGATATAGTTTAAAAGTAATACATAAGTCTTAATCTGAAGAGTATTTGTTGAATTGAAGAATTAGCTTTATTCACCAAAGAATGGATTTCTGATTTTAGAAATATTTGGTCATCATAAAGCTAAATAATTATTATCATGTGTTATTTGATAATATATATGAAATGATCTTTATCTATAAGATATAAAATACATCCTTTACAAGCATATAAATAATGTATGTTATTAAATATATAATGTTCATAAATTGATTTAAAAGTCTGTGTGGTGGAAAGGCTGTTACTGTCACTACTTTGTTTTATTGTCATTCTCACACATATTTATAAATAAAATATGAACTAGTTATTTTATTTAAAAGATTGACATTATTTTTTTAAGACTACATTTATCTACATTTGTGAGTTATAATATAACACTTGATTTTGTTAATTTATTCATTTTACCTGAGAATATTGAAATGCTATTTTGATTACTTGTTTAAACTTTAACAAACAATCACATTATCGAATGTTAGAGGATTATGGTATTAAAATAAATGATTTATATTTAATTTTTCAAAATATAAACCAAATTCAATAAAATGTCCTCTTTGTTTCTGAATTATATGTAACAAATAATTTTGAGCTTCATTAATATATTTCTAATAGTAATTTTGAAGTTAGATTTGTAACTAGAAATAATAAGATTGATTTATTCCTATCTTAATTATTAAGAGTTTGACTTATCCAGTTCATGAAATATTATCTACAAAAATTAGCATATTCTTCATATCATTTAGTGTTACAATTTGACATATAAATAGCAAAAATCCTTTTTATACATTTACAATTTGATGCTTCTAGTTATTGGGCCTCAAAATTAAAAGCCTTGGTATTGTTATGAGTTTATTCATTTATCTTTTATGACCCAAGTGATTTATGTAGTCTTTAAGTCAATTTAGGGTGAAATGATATTTTTTGACACATTATTATTTTTTTGGAAATGCTTTTGAAATAATACATAAATATATGAAATTTATAAATTAAGAATTTAGTCTCCAGGAATAAGTAGAAACAAGTAAGAATGGAACTGCTTATTTTTTTTATTATTTTTATTATATATGCATATTTTGTGGGATTATTTCTTTTTTGATACTGGCAGAAGATAGAAAACTTTGAATAGTTATCTGTAAGTGAATTTTAAAATATATAAATTAAAAATTTGTATATATATAAATTTTAAAGTAGACTAAAATTTATTGTTACATGTTATAGCTAACACTAATGACAATATGTTGGGAGGATCTGAGATTAGTTGCCAAAAGATGCTCCCAGTATTTTGAGTTATCTTAGATAATCTTACTAAAATAAATGCAAGTTTGAAGGATTTAAATATTAAGATAGAAGTCAATTCTTCCAAAATAGATGTCAACTCCAAAGATTTAAATGATGAATTCAATGCTAAGATAGATGCTAATTCCAAGGATTTCAAGGATAAGTTCAATGCTAAAATGGATGTCAAGTTCAATGCTAGTTCAAAAAGCTTTGAAGCTCTCAATGCTAAGTTGGATACTAGTTCAAAAGGTCTAAAATCAGATATAGATACTATTTTCAAAGAATTAAAGGAGTCTACAGTTGAAGCAATAGTTCCAAGGAAGGAGTCAAAAAATAAAACTTTCTTTGGGCTAAATTTAAAGAGTTGAAATTCAGAAGATGCTTGCAAAATTTGAGGAGTCATAAAAAGAATGCTGAAGTTTGCAGAAGCAAATTGCTAATGATAACAGGACAAAAGCAAATTTTAAAATTTTAAACATGAAACCATACATATGGAAATAACAGCTGAAGTTGAAAAGGCTATTGCTCTTAAAAAGGAATATTTTCAAAAATGTAATCAGAAATATTATTAAAAAAATAATCCAAGAATTTAATGAAGAGATGGTAAATGAGGTTTTATTAAAAAGTGAAATCATCACTAGTACAGTCTTCAGCTACTTTCAAGAGATAGATATTAAGTTAGGATATTTTGGTTTAAAATGAAAGGAGGTTTGCAAATAAATATACAAGGTCAGTTGAAATGAATAAATTCTGGATAAATGTAGAAAGATGTAATATATATATATATATATATATATATATATATATATATATATATATATATATATATATATATATATATACACCTGTGTCTCATTTTATGCAGATTATTTTAATGCGATTTTGAAGTTATGCGATTCATATTTCTTCTTAATATCTTTCATATTTCACTATATTTATTAGATATCAAGAAATTTAAATTATTAATAACTTATTTTGATTTGAAATACTTTTTTTTTTCAAAAATATAACATTATATTAATAGCAGCTAACGTGAATATGGCCTGAAGCTGTATTTATAATCTTAGCTTCTATGTAAATAACCTACTTATACTAATGAGTAAATAATAATAATAGATTTATATGTACGTATAAAAATATCGCAATAAATATTCAAAAATTTTAAACTTTTAAAATGTATTTTGTTAGATATTAACAGAAATAAATATTTTTTTACATTTTTAAAATAAATAATAATGAAGATTTTATTGATTTTATAAACTGAAAATGATCTTTCTAATGATACTTTTTGTTTTGATTGCGATCTCATTTTTTTTAAATATAGAAACAGAAAACCATTAACACACTACAAGACTGAAAGTGGTGCTAGTTGTACATTATGTCATGAATCTGATTTCTTACTAGTTCACAAATGAATGCATAGTGTCAAATAGTGGTAATGATTAAAATATGTATGAAAAAATGTAAAATTAAATACTGTAGTTAATGAAAAAAGTAAAAAAAGTTTGTCTTGTATTAATTTTTTTCAAATATTTGAAATTTTTAATTAGTCATACTTTATTTCCTTATTTTTTTAATGTGAATTTTAAAGTAATTTTTCCTTGTTGCTTTGCTTTTATGCCAATTTCTGAAAATTATAGAACCTATCCCCCATTTTTCAAGGTAAGTTACATTTATTTTTGTGCAATTTTTTTTGTGCATGTTTTCTGAGGAACTTATCTATCGCATAGAATGAGACACAAGTGTATGTATATATATATAAAATGAGATAAATTAAAGTTAGTAGTGGATGGAAAAAGTGACCACATTATAGATTTAGAAAAGCAAATGAAAAATTTTAAACTGAAGATAGAGTAGATTAAGAATAGATATGCAGCAGAAATTAAGAGACATCCTGAGAATAGTATGATTTCTAGTAATCAAGAAAGTAGTGAAAATTGCAATCTTAAATTTAACCAACACCATGATGATGAATTATTGTTGTAGTAAATATTGCCAAGAGTAATCAAGAGAAATTAAATCATGGGAATATTTGCCATATGTCCACAGATACAGTTTATAAGCATGAAAGTTTTCAAAGAGAAGTATAATGAGAACCCTATTGAGTATCTCAATACTTTGGAAGAACTATTCACTTTGAGCAATCGTAGCAAAAAGGAAAAGCTGGTAATCACTAGTAACCACTTTTATACCTCTGCAAAGGACTAGTGATGGCTTTTAGTCCTAGGGAAACTGTTCACAAGCCATAATGAATAATTTCTGGAATGAGGACAATAAGACTGCTTATGCCACCAATTGTCTCATAAAAATATAATAGCAATAAGGGAAGTTACACTCCATTTTCAAGAAACAAGTTGTCAAATTAAAAACTACACATCTCCTTATCAGAGGCTCATATTGTGTGCATATTGTGCTAGAATTGATCTCACCATATTGAAAAAATATTAGTAGCCACTGATAAACATATTATAAGAAGATGTTGCAGATATCTTGGAACCCTTAGAAATTGTCTAAAATGCATATGACAAAATACCCAAAACTAAAAGTGACAGCCCAACTTATTCACTCACTAATGTAAATTATAGCAGATCTTGGAATCAGTATGCAGTTTACATTCAAAGAAGCACTGGGATAATTGCTAATTGAAGAGACAAGTACTTTATAGGGACCATAATAATAATGTGGAGGATGAGAGATATGATCAAAGTATTTCTCCACTGCTGACTCTAAAGGCTGATGATTAAACTAAATGCCTGGTGACAATATTTCTTACTGCAAGGACACATGACTAATTAAATTCTATGGAAATTTAATTTGGATGATTTTGAATCTGAGAATTTAGATAATCCCACTACTATTAACAATTGCCAGAAATTATTATTTTGCTCAAAGAAATTGAAATTGTAGTTTTAGATAAGTGCCCTTTTTTCAAACAAGTTGTTTCATAAATGTTATGAGGTAAATCTGTCCATTCCTTTGTTGCCATTTAAATAATCCTCTCAAATTATGCTAGCTAATGGTTGCAAGATCAGATTATTTTCTTAGCAGATAAGAGCTAAAATTCAGTTAGACTCTATAAAATATGTATCCTAATTATGACCAGATTAATCCATAAAATGATTTTTAGGGTCTGACTTCATGACTAGTCATGGTTGTATCATTAATTATATTAGCAAACAGATGTCATGAGATAAAAGAATTAAATTTCAATCATTGTATTTTGCACCAGTCACTGAATTTGAGTTGTGCAGAAATAGTCATGTCTGAATTAAATATTAAATTAAAGCTAAATGAATCTTTTAATTTAAATGTCAAAATGAAACATCCTCTGTATAAGCTATTACATCAGTATAGGGATGTATTTTCAAAGCATCCAGGAATTATTAAGGAGAATATTCACCGAATATATTTAAACAATTCAGATCCTTCCTATGTAAGTCATACCCTATCGATATAGAAATGAAATTGACAAGCAAATCATTGAGATGATGGAATGGAATATCATATAAAAAAGTCTGCTTTGTCATTTAATAACCCAGTGGTAGTACTCAAGGAAAAGGATGGCTCAGCTCACATATGCTTGATTTTTGAATTATAAAACAATTCCAGAGTATGACGATCTATCCACTATGCAAGAACTATTTTGTCCAAGTTTAACAGTTGATCTCATCACCAGTTATCGGCAGATTTATTTACATTTTACTGATCAGAAACACACAGCCTTTAAATATCATGGACAATCACATGTTTCAGTGAATAACTTTTGAATTGATTAATAGTGGGACAAATTTGATCCTTTATCTTGATACAATCTTAACCGAAATAAAAAGCAGAGTTGACTGAGGACTTGCAGCATTTAAAAATGTTTTTTTAAAGAATGTGATGATAAAAATATCAAGATCAATTTGTAAATTATAAGGAAAAGTACAATTTCTACTGAGGAAATAGTTTTCATGGGACATCTTGTGGAGGTAGAAGAAATAAAACATCACCCAGACAAATTTGCTGCTGTACACAACTTCCTAGAACCTGAAAATAGAAACCAAATTTGCTCTTCTCTTAGCTTATGTAATTTTTATAATCATTTTTATAACTTTGACATGATTCACTTGTCACAATTATTAAAGAAAGAAGGAAAATGGAAGTTATTACAGATTTAAACAGATGAATTTAATTACATCAAGTCTAAAATAAATTTGCATTAAAAAGCTGATTCTATTTTTTTTAAAAAAATGAAGAAATCTAAAACAAATCTTTTAGAGTAACCTGATAAAAAAGAGCTTCTATAAACTTTCAAAAAAAGAAGAAAGAAAGCTGTAATAGAATTTGAGAAATTGATTTTTATTATTATTGGTATACATGTATGTATGTGAACTTTATGTATATTCAAAATATAATTTGTTATTCTAAAAATTAATGCCATTTATTATTTGATAAATTCAGGTATGATATAAATGAATTTCATTTATATAATTAATCAATTACTGTACCACACATATGTGCACAATTATATATACATGTTTAAGTAAACCTAGCATGGATATTTGTATTATAAAAATATATAACTTAAAATTTTTAATCATTTTTAACAATTCAAATGTATTCATTGTAAACTAATGTTCACACATCTGTGCAAATTATATAAATGTGAACCCATTAAGAGATATTGTAAACCATAATAGTAACTTGAATTTTGTATAGTAATCATTGTAAATCACAATGTGATAGTTTTTTATTATTGTATGTTAATCAAAATCAGAAGATATATGTGTATAGCCTTATTCTAGAGTTCTCAACTTTATTTTTTATTGTTATTAATAAACTTGTATTTCATTGTTACAATTATTCCAGTGACTTAATTCTCAAGTGTAGAATATTGTATCTTTGCATAATCTCTTGGTCACCATAACAGTGTTTGAATTTGCATTCTTCTGAGCTAGATTTGAGCATAATGGCTGATTATATGAATGGCAATGTATTTTTAGTGTAGGGGCATTCATTTGACAAGGGTTATATTTTGGCTTGAAGAGCATATTCTTCAAAATTGATGCACTACATTTTATTTTAGTTTAGTCTATTAGAAATGAAATTTATAGTTGGCCAGTACTCTAATGATACTAAGTGAACAAAGTATTGATGATAATCAGTATGTTTTAAAATCCCAGCATTATGTTTTTATGGTTATATAGTCTTATGTATAATTACTTAAGTGGTGCATCCAAATTAATGGTTTCAATAATCTGCCACAAGCTGGAAAGGGCTAAATAGTTGGCCTGGTTTAAAGAAGACCCATTTCAAATCCAGTCATCAGATTGACTTCTATTTTGTATTGTTCAAATTCAGCCACAAAATGAACTGTTGATTTATTTATTTTTGATTTTGATCACTCATAATGATAAATAGATTAGTTGCTTTAAGGAATTAACTGGGCTGTTCTCTGAGAGATTTCATGATCTCATGTTTTTGTAATATATAAAATTATATATTCTGTGATACTAAACATTACTTCAATATCATACTTTACTTTAAAATATCTTGATTTAATATTTTATCTTAAATTTTATTACTTTATATATTACTTTTATATTTTATGTCATTATATAAATTTCAATATTTAAATATAGTTTACTTGGGGTTGATGATGATTTTCCATCACCCTACCAATAACAAACATCCCAATCTATTCCATCCCATTGTAATATATACATATTTATATTTGCTATGTATTTCTTTTATTTCTTTAGCATTTATCCATGAAAAGACTGTAAGTTGAACTAACAGGTATCAATTTTATTTTGCTTAAAACTTATGATTCCTAACACACATGTGTACTTATTATATAACATAGATGTATTGAATTAAATCTATACTAAAATATAAAGTTATTAAATTCTTTTACTATTAATCATGTATGTATTTTTTGTTATGTACAACTTACAATAATTCTTCTGATCATGAAATGCATTCAAAAGATGAACTTCCTTTTACATATATTGTTCTTATTTTATATATATATATATATTGAATAAGAACAATATATGTGTTATCCTAGAGACCTAAAGAGTAATTTTTCAATGTTTATTATGAAGAGATTTCTTAGAGTTGTCATAATATTAGTTGTTGGATCCTTGATAAATGACATAAAGTTAAACAATATATAAATATAGTGATACTCTGTCATGTTTAAAATAATGTCTTGTCACTGAATAAAAGGGATTACCTTTAAGGCATAGTTTGTATTTAGTTTTTATTAAAAGGATATAGTTTATAGGAATACTTATATCTTAATATGAAGAGGATTTGTTGAGTCAAAGAATTAGCTTTATTCACCAAAGAATAGATTTCTGATTTTTTAATTATTCGATATTTATTAAGCTAAATTATTATTATCATATGTTGTTTGATGATATATCTGAAATGACCTTTATCAATAAGATATAAAATACATCCTATACAAACATATGAATCATGTATTTTATTCAATACATAATGTTGATAAATTGAGTAAAACTTCCGTGTGATGAAATGGCTATTATTGTTACTAATTTGTTTTATTGTCATTCTCAAACATATTTATAAATAAAATGTGAGCTAATTATTTTATTCAAATATTGACATCTTTGATTTACTTTAAGACAACATCAGTTATCTATATTTATGGGTCATAATATAATGCTTGACTTTATTAATTTATTCATTTTATCCTGAGAATATTGAAATACTATTTTGATTACTTGTTTAAAGTTTAACAAACAGTCACATTATTAAATGTTAGAGGACTAAAATATTAAAATAAACTATATATATTTATCTACTCTTCAAAATGTAATCCAGATTCAATCAAAGGTCTCCTTTGTTTCTGAATTATATTTTATAAATAATTTGAAACTTCACTAATATATTTCTAATAGTAATTTTGAATTAGATTTGTATCTTAGAAATAGTAAGATTGATTTATTCCTATATTTATTACTAAGTTTTTGACTTATCCAATTCATGCAATATTATCAATAAGAGTTAACTTATTCTTCATATTATTTACTGTTACAATTTCGCATATAAATAACAAAGTCTCTTTTCATACAGTTATGATATATTAGTACATAATATATATTCAATCTTATTTTAACATTGAAAATCTATGTTGCATTAAATTGCTCATTCATAAAATTGTGAGTAACCCCATAGAATCAATTTTATGAAAAAATATCTGACTTGTTCATATTCTTTAGCTAAAACCATAATCATCATATTAATCATTTAAAAAGGACATTACTTTGAAGAGAAAAAAAACAATTTAATAAACTGCAATAAAAATACAAAAAAGCAAACAAGGGTTAAAATGACATCAATTTTTTAAAAAAAAAACTAATAATGATTGAAATTTAACTAATTTTAAAAATTCTATTAGATAAGTTGAAATATATACAGATCTTCTGACATACTTAAATAAAAGAATTACTTAAAAAAACAAAGAAAATAGAATATTTACAAAAGATTACTTACCCATGATTTACACCTCTGAAAAGCATTAAATATAGAATATATATATATAATAAGCTTGTTTAGAGCTATTGAAATGCTTTTTATATTATATATATGTATAAATACATTCATAGATTTATATACGGGAAATAGTGATATTCTTAGTCATAAAAATTTGAGAATAAATTAACCAATGCTAAAGATATGCTAATCCCATTGAAAAATAATGATTAAATAATTTGTAATATTTCAATTACCATAAAAGTTTAAACTTAATATTATATATTTATATCTTAATGGCTTCAGTTATCAGAGAATTTTTTAAAAAAGTACAAAGACATGACAGATACCAAAATATAATATCACTGACCTCTTATTATTAATTCCATTTACAAAAAATATAATAGTTTTTACAGCTTATGAATATATATATTGTAACCTTCCAGGTTGGCACCAGGAAGAAATGTGGGAAGTTCATATTTGTGCTAACAATGGCTAAAGTTAATTATCTGAGAAAAATGAATTGAGATGTAATTTGTTAGTTAAAATTAGGATTTAAAAAAATTAAAACTTTAAGTGGGTGTACTGATTGGTAGAGGTTTGGATTATATATGTTTGATTGTAGGAGAGGAGGATGAATAACATCAGAGATGTTTGTATGTAGTAGAAAAATTTACATGTCATAATGAGCAGAAATATAGATATATTATTAATTAGAATTTTCTTTATTATATTTTATTTGTTATTTACTAATTATATATTGTTCATAATCTTATACTTAAAAATGATAAAGATTATTTGTATATTGGTGAATAACATTTATAAATTAATATTTGATATTTAATTTTTTTTTTATTATTATGTTTATTCTATTTCAAATATTGTATTGTTAAAATTTTATAAGTAAAATTCTGGCACACTCCCAAAGTTGATTGTAATAAAAAAAAAACACAGAGGGCATGAGTGAAGAAAGACATAGAGTTTAAAACTTGAAGGAAAGTAAAAAAAAAAGTTCCGAGGAAGAAAATGTAAAAAAACTTAAAAGATCCAATAACTCTCTAAGAGTATTATAGAAAAAAACATCGCAAGGGTTCTAAGAATATACCTATGGAGAATTTTTGTTATTATACTACTGGAAAGATATAAAAATGAGGAGATAAGCACACACACACCCCCAGTGGGATAGCAACCTCCAAATCTCTGTCAAATGATGGTCCATATTCACTACTTTTAAAATTCCTGGATGATATGTAAGCTAAATTATTATGATTTATTTTAAAGTATTACCAAAGCTAAATAATATTAAAATGACAAAATTGTGTAAAATAAAGCTAGCTAAAATTTTCTTACTAGATGCTAGAATTAAACACTTGATTTTCAATTTAAAGAATTTTCTATCAATATTCTACAAAATAAAATTTAAAATGAAAAAGTTTATCTATTTAATCTTATATCAAGAAGATAATTTTATACTGTATAACTTTGCTATTCACGCATATATAACAAAATAATTCCAATGCATGCAAATGTTATTTATCACGCCTATCACGGAATTCTAGAATAAAAAAAAACTATTGTCATTCTTAACAAATTATACTTTAACAATGGATAGACATTTTTTTTTATGTTATAATTTACTGTTATCTTTGAAACTAATGTGTATGTTTCTTTCAACTTTCAATTTTTTTTTTGTTTTCTTTTAAAAAAACAAAACAATGTAACTTCATATCATTATAATATGATAATCTATCATTTTATATGATCTAGAAATTATATTGTAGGTGATTATATATTCGGATGGGTGCGTGATGCTATAAATTATTATTTTAAAAAATTATATTTATTATGCTTCAATTTTGTTAATGAAGTTTATTAAAAAAAAATAAAAAATTAAAACCTTGTCTGTATATTGAATGTAAGTTGGAGGTAGAAATGGTCAAGGGATTATTAGATTTAGATTGAGTTTGGAGATATTATTTAACCCTCACGTATATAAGTATAAGTATAAGTGTTTGGTTATTGTATTTCCCTGCCTTTCTTTATTCTTGTATAGTTAGTGTTAGATGATATACACTGATTATAACAGATAAGTGTTGTATAAAATTTTATAATATGTATAAAAGATGACTGATTTATGGCATCATCCAAGTTTTATAAATAAGCTAATAAAAAGTATGTTTTAAAAATACATCATGTTTAGGATATTATAAAAGCACACATATTTGAAAATATATGATTCGTATATTAAATATTAGTCAATTTTGGTTTTACTGTAGAAGAAATATAATTGGTTAGAGAGGTGCATAAAATAATACTTTTTTTTGTTTATTATTATTATTTATTTTGTCTTTTATTTTTTTTAATAAATGTTTTAATGAATTAAAAGCCCAAATGAATTGCTTGATTATGTTCGATTCTCCATTTCCACACACACATATATATGGTTAACATAGCATAGCCCTAAAATATATAGATTTGCCAGTAGAAGCCAATTTATTTAATCTATCTGGAGATGATAAATCACCATATTACAGTGCTAATAATATAGTCTACTTTGCTTAGAATAGGTGGTGATGTAGATAAAAAGATACCCGGTCCTCATCATTATCTATCTTATATTAAATATGATAATTGATAATTTTGCAATAGTTTTATAATTAAATAAATATGTGGCATATAATTAAATTAGTGTTACAGAATTGTTATTAATAAATGTTTTATTACTTTTATTTGCATCCAATATGAAGACCATATCCTATAACCTCAACTGAGCTAAGCCATAGAATAATTACAATATAAGAATCTTTTAAATAAGTTTAAAAGCAATTTACAATTATAAATTTTATTCTATCTTGTATAGAATTGGTGCCTGGGCATTTATAAATCTAATAAAGTAAACAAGTGAAGAGAGAGAGGTTACAGGGTGGGTTAAGTGATGCCCAACATGGGGCCTGATATACGATTGGGTTAAGTGGCTGCCCAATCATGGGGCCCTGTTTGATTAAGTCTCATATCCTGTGGAATATTTATCTTTTGTTGGTTAATAGGGTTAAGTGGCTTGCCATGTGGGTGAAATGCTCGATATATTTATGGGTAAATGGCTGCACAATGATTGGTGATCGATTCATCTTTTTTCATATATGTATTTTGTTTCTTATGGGTGATTATATATTATACATTCTATTTTAAGTGGTGACTAATGTGGATGGCTTGATATATACATAGAGGCCACAGCTGCCAAGGGTTTAAATGGATGCCCAATTGTGGGATCTTGATTACTTAAGTCCTATATCTTGTAGAGTGTTTACATTTTGTTGATATATATTGTCATATACCTGAGATGAGAGGTAATCCAGTGCCATTAGAAATACTTTATTCCTGTTTTAAATATACAGTTAGTGCAAAATTGGTTCCAAAATAGAATCAAGTTGGCAGTTTTCTTATTCAAGGTTTTTTTTAATATCAATCTGGAAGATTAATAGAAATGTTTGATAAAATGGAACTAGGGGTAAATGGACCATTAATTAGAGTTTGAAATAAGCCAATATCTGAAAGATGTGCATAGATATATGAATGTCAGATGTATAGATTAAAAAAAACAATCTTTTTTGTTTATGTGAAATAAATAAATACAGCCATGAAACAGCTTAGTTTCAAATTTTAAAGCTATATAAATATTACAACTTATAGTAAATGTTAAAGTTGATAACACCCACACACACACACACACACACACACACATATATATATATATATCTTTTGCTTGTCAATTAAATATAGCATTGATGCCAGATAAGCATAAAATTATTAATGATGTTAAATTATAAAGTAATAATGTTGTTCATATTCGGAACATTTCTGTTATAGAAAGTCTATAATTTTGAAGGTTAAATAGAATGCTTGATTGTTGGAATTTTGTTGGTTGTGTTGCAAGTTTTGGTGATGGATGGAGAGTTTTTATTATTGTCTTAAGTATATGGTGTATTCATGTCACTGATGACTGATTGTTCTCATTCACTGCTCCAACCCAACTTATGATATCAGTTGTTAGTTATCATGAAGCAGTTAACAGTAGTCCTGCCATGATTTTGCCTCTAAGATTCCAGAGAGAGCAAGGCATAGTTCTTTCTAATATATATGTAATATTTGTCTCTAAGATCCCCAAATATGAGCAAGACAATATTTTATAAGTAGTAGCCCCTAAGACTTGGATGTAAGCAGGGCATTGTGATAGTGTTTATAGTAAAATATTATGGGTTGTGGTAGCTTAGAGTGGTTAAAATGGGACGATCATCAGAGTGTTCATGGAGCATTGTATGTTTTGAGGGCAGTGATGGAATTCTTTTATCTATTTCAAAATTGTGAACTGCTAATAATTCTTTTGGCTGTCAGTATAGCTCATTCTTAAAAGGCTATTTTCTATATTCTTATGCAAAGGTTGGCATTTACCATATTTAAATAAAAATTGTATATCAGTGGTCATAGTAAATGCATGTCATCATTAATTTGATTTTGGTTATAAATTTTTTTCCTTTGGGTTATAAATGCTGGTTATAATATTTGGATGTACCCAATACAGCATAAAGATAAATGAATATGTTTAAATTATTTTGGTCTTTTATCAGTTATTTGAATTAGTGTAGGTTGTAATATAACTATAGTGGATCATGCAAAATTTAATTAATAATTTCAGCTATGTTTAGATTAATGTTATTTAATTAAAACTTGATGTCTTTTTATCTATGTGTGTGTGTGTGGAAAATCGAACATTATATGGGAAAATAAAATTGTGGAAATTTTATATCATTTTAGGTAGTGATGGTGAATTTGAATTGTTTATTTGGTGGAGGTTGGAGCTGGTAACCCTTGTTTTCTTTAAGTAGTATTAATAAATTTTTAAGAGATTATAAAATGGAAGAGTTTAGTTTATATGATAGTTTGGGTGGGTCTCAAAAAACACCATCTCCAGACATGGCTGCATTGTCTCCTGACCTTGAATCAGGAAATGAAGCTATAGATCAATATTTGTAAAACCACGGATGATATGCCGATGTGGGCCAAATCATTTTTTGCAAAATTAGAATCTGGATGAATAGAAGATAGAGAAAGATCAAAAGAGATGTCAATAGAATTGAAATCAGAATTAAGAGAAGAACTAAAGTCAGAACAAGCAGAATTGAGATCAGAATTAAGGGAACTAAAGTCTGGATGAGTAGAAGATAAAGAAAAGTCAGAAGAGATGTTTGCAGAATTAAAGTCAGGTCAAGATAAGTTAGAGGGAAGGATAGCTGAAATAAAATTAGAAGTTTCAGAAATGAAGTCAGAAATGGTAGAAGTAAATGCTAGTATAGTTAGGCAGATGAAAGTTGTGGAGAAGAAAGTAAAAAGTCAGAAATCAGAGATAGCAATAGAAATAAAATTGAGTCAAAAGAAATCAGAGGAGAGAATAGTTGAAATAAAGTCAGAAATGTCAGAGATAAAATTAGAAGTGAAATTAGAAAAACAAAGCTAGAAGCAATGTTAGAAATACCCAAATTGAAGCTAGAAATACAAGAGAATATAAAAGATCAGGTAATCAAATCAGTATTGTTAGAGACAAGTGTTAAGAATCCCTTTCAGAAAATTAAAATATCTGATGATGATTCAATAGTGCTGTTTAAGGAAGAAAATCAGCAGACTGTTAAACTAGTTAGTAAAAATATTAGTTTAGCCAAAGAATAGTTAAGGGCATGTAAAAAAACTCAGAGAAATAGGGGACCAAGGACTGGAATTAGACAGAAATAAGAGTGTGGATATATTTGAAGATATTAAAGAAAGTTTTGATAGGAATAAAGGGATTAGTGAATTCATATATGTAGAAATAATTTCTCTAAACATGAAATGTCTAGAAATTTTGAAAAACAAATTAATGAAATTTATTCATATTTCAGGCAATAAATTACAAAATAAAAAGAGAAGTATAGTCTCTGAATGTATTTGTAAGTACTTAAATTGGGACATGAATATGAGTAGTCACAGAAAAGTACTGTATGGAGATGTCATATGTATAGTATCTAATATAGAGCATATGATAAAGGGTGTTATTTATGTTGGAAAACTTGATCAAATAAAGATTAAATGTAAAATGAAGATTATGAAGGAATTTGATATGAATTCTCTTAGGAAAATTATTAAGCCAGCGAGAGATTTAGGAAAGGATAAGATCAAACTCAAAGGAGTAAAGACAGAATTATTTAATATAAATCATCTTAAGAAAGTGAAGAATAAAGTAAGATATATTAAAAAGATTAGAGTTAAATCTAGTAAAGTGAAAATGAAATCTTGTAGGAAAAAACTTGTTAGAAGTAAGGAGATCAAGAATATAAACACAAGGTTTAAAGTAATCTATAATGCTCGCAGTTTGATTCTGTATCCTGCAAGACATGATTAATAAACATTATAAATATTGTTCAATATAGAATTTAATTATTTTTTCTTCTTGCTTATTTAATGTTGCTAAAAGATAATAGAAACAAGTGTTTGTAAAAGCGTTAAATGTTTTATTGTTTTATGTTTATTCGATAAACATAATTTTCTAATTGAGGAATGATTTTAATGTAAAATTTGATGTGCTATTAATATTGATTGTTGTTTATCCAATTCATTTTTCTTTCATAAGTGGGAAGGATTGTAATCTTCCAGGTTGGCACCAGGAAGAAATGTGGGAAGTTCACATTTGTGCTAACAGTGGCTAAAGTTACTTATCTGAGAAAAATGAATTGAGATGTAATTTGCTAGTTAAAATTAGGATTTAAAAAAATTAAAACTTTAAGTGGGTGTACTGATTGGTAGAGTTTTGGATTATATATGTTTGGTTGTAGGAGAAGAGGATGAATAGCATCAGAGATGTTTGTATGTAGTAGAAACATTTACATGTCATAATGAGCAGAAATATAGATATATTATTAATTAAAATTTTCTTTCCTATATTTTATTTATTTACTAATTATATATTGTTCATAATCTTATACTTAAAAATGATAAAGATTATTTGTATATTGGTGAATAACATTTATAAATTAATATTTGATATTTATTTTTTTATTATTATTATGTTTATTCTATTTCAAATATTGTATTGTTAAAATTTTATAAGTAAAATTCTGGCACACTTCCAAAGTTGATTGTAATAAAAAAAACACAGAGGGCATGAGTGAAGAAAAACATAGAGTTGAAAACTTGAAGAAAATTAAAAAAAAAAGTTCCAGGGAAGATGTAAAAAAAAAAAAACTTAAAAAAATCATTAACTCTCTAAGAGTATTAGAACAAATATAAAAAAACATTGCAAGGATTCTAAAAATATACCTGTGGAGAATTTTTATTATACTATTGGAATGATATAAAAATGAGAAGATAAACACCTCCCCCAGAGGGATACCAGCCTCCAAATCTCTGTCAAATGATGGTCCATATTCACTACTTTCAAAATGTCTGGATGATATGTAAGCTAAATTATTATGATTTATTTTAAAGTATTACCAAAGCTAAATAATAGTAAAATGACAAAATTGTGTAAAATAAAGCTAGCTAAAATTTTCTTATTAGACGCTAGAATTAAACGCTTGATTTTTAATTTAAAGAATTTTCTATCAATATTCTACAAAAAATTTAAAATGAAAAAGTTTATGTATTTAATCTTATATCAAGAAGATAATTTTATACTGTATAACTTTGCTATTCACGCATATATAGCAAAATAATTTCAATGCATGCAAATGTCATTTATTACACCTATAACGGAATTCTAGGATAAAAAAAAAGAAAAGACTACTGTCATTCTTAACAAATTATGCTTTAACAATGGATAGACATTTTTTTATGTTATAATTTACTGTTGTCTTTAAAATTGATATGTATATTTCTTTCAACTTTCAATTTTGTTTAAAAAAACTTAACATGTAATGATGAGATATTGATAAGTATTTTCGTTATTACTGATAATAAATGTATAACCAATTTGTTTTTTTCTTAAAAAAACAAAACAATGTAACTTCATATCATTATAATATGATAATTTATTATTTTGTATGATCTAGAAATTATATTATAGGTGATTATAGATATTCAGATGTGTGCGTGATGCTATAGATTATTATTTTAAAAAATTGTATTTATTATGCGTCAATTTTGTTAATGAAGTTTATTAAAAAATAAATAAAGAATTAAAACCTTGTCTGTTATAAGTTCATTATATAGGAAGTATATTGAATGTGAGTTGAAGGTAGAAATGGTCAAGGGACGATTAGATTATTTAGATTGAGTTTGGAGATATTATTTAACCCTCACATATATAAGTATAAGTGTTTAGTTATTGTTTTTCCCTGCCTTTCTTTATTCTTGTATAGTTAGTGTTAGATGATATACACTGATTATAACAGATAAGTATTGTACAAATTTTTATAGTATGTATAAAAGATGATTGATTTATGGCATCATCAAAGTTTATAAATAAGCTAATAAAAAGTTTTAAAAATACATTGTATTTAAGATATTATAAAAGCACACATATTTGAAAATATATGATTCGTATATTAAATATTAGTCAATTTTGGTTTTACTGTAGAAGAAATATAATTGGTTAGCAAAGTGCATAGAATAATATTTTATTATTATTATTATTATTTATTTTGTCTTTTGTTTTAATTTTTAATAAATATTTTAATGAATTAAAAACCCAAATGAATTGCTTGGTTATATACGTTCGATTCTCCATTTCCAAACACACATATATATGGTTAACATAGCATAGCCCTAAAATATATAGATTTTCCAGTAGAAGTCAATTTATTTAATCTGTCTGAAGATGATAAATCACCATATTACAGTGCTAATAATATATTCTACTTTGCTTAGAATAGGTGGTGATGTCGATAAAAAGATACCCAATCCTCATCATTATCTATTCTATATTAAATATAATAATTGATAATTTTGCAATAGTTTTATAATTAAATAAATGTGTGGCATATAATTAAATTAGTGTTACAGAATTGTTATTAATAAATATTTTATTATTTTTATTTGCATCCTATATGAAGACCATATCCTATAACCTCAACTGAGCTAAGCCATAGAATAATTACAATATAAGAATCTTTTAAATAAGTTTAAAAGCAATTTACAATTATAAATTTTATTCTATCTTGTATACAATTGGCGCCTGGGCATTTATAAATCTAATAAAATAAACAAGTGAAGAGAGCAGAGGTTACAATATATATATATATATATATATATATATATGCAAAACCATAAAACAATACAGTACTAGATTAAATTCAAAATTTTACCAAAATCCTTACACAACCATGGTTTCATCTACTATAAATAGACCTTCTCAAGTGAAAATCAACCTAAAGGAAAACATATATATATACAAACAAACAAACCTTCCCATAATTCATTTCAAACTCCACCTTCCCTTAATATCAAAAGAAGTCTTCATAAGATTGATAGCCTCAGAATCAAGGAGTTTTATCATCAAAGTCTCCTTTATTCTTCTTTTTAACTCATTCTTTTCATAAAAAATAACCGAAGCATTGTCAAACAATGAATTGAATACAGGTCATAGAATATTGTTTGACAATGCTTCGGTTATTTTTTATGAAAAGAATGAGTTAAAAAGAAGAATAAAGGAGACTTTGAAGATAAAACTCCTTGATTCTGAGGCTATCAATCTTATGAAGACTTCTTTTGATATTAAGGGAAGGTGGAGTTTGAAATGAATTATGGGAAGGTTTGTTTGTTTGTATATATATATATATGTTTTTCTTTAGGTTGATTTTCACTTGAGAAGGTCTATTTGTAGTAGATGAAACCATGGTTGTGTAAGGATTTTGGTAAAATTTTGAATTTAATCTAGTACTGTATTGTTTTATGGTTTTGCATTTTATTTTTTGCTAGTATAGTGTTAGACAGTTTTGGTTTTATATATATATATATATATATTATAATAGTAACTTCTTCCAGTTATTATTATTGATCTAACGTGCTTTTATCTCTTATGAAATTATTTATAAATATAAAATTTATTTAACTATTTTATTATGTATACATATATAAACTATTTATATATACATGTGAGTTTTTAAATAATACATACCTTAAGCTTTTGAGTAAAATGCCAGATTTGGAGTTGAAATGAATGATTTTATATATACATGAACTTTAAACAATATATATATATATTAATGTCAAGTTTTTGATTAAAATACCAGATTTGAAGTTGAGTAATAAATAATTTTATATATATTTTATTATTAAATCTTAATGTTTATTGAACAATTAATATTTGAATTAAGCGTGAACTTGTAACAACACACGAACAGATTTTTTCGTTCTCTTGTTATTAAGAAGAAAAAAAAACATTTCTCTTTAAATAACTTTTTCTTTTATCAATACTACTGTTCAATGATTGGAATTTAAATATTAACTTTTCCAAATTAAGATAATCTGTGGATTAAAAGTCTGCAAGGGAAATATTTTAATTTTTTATTAAACCTTAAAGGAATAGCAATATAAAAGAAAAGAACGTCTGTTTAAGTTTTTTGGAAACTACATTGTTTTAACACTTCAGATATATATAAATTTTAAATAACTATATATATATATAGGATAAAACAATGTGCTTTGAGTAGAAAAGCTTTGTATCATAAAGAATTCGAAACCAACCTTGCATCCTACTTTAAAATATTTTGAAATATTGGCTATATAGAACGTCTAATGATAATAGAAAAACGGAGAATAAGAACATCTACATTCGAAGAATATTTACTTTATTTTATATCAATCAAATCATTGGATATTATTAACAGTTTATCAATTAAGGATAAATAAAATCATCATTATACCAATGGATTAATAATATACTTCATAAAAGATCTTCATTAGGATGATGAACTATAAACTTCAATATCTACTTTCAACTCTGGCAAATAAGTTTTCTTTATTATTTATTTATATATATTATAATAATGCTTATATTATTTTAATATGTTTATTATTATTATCATTATTATCTTTATTTCAAATTTGGCATCACATCATTATATCTTAATAGGCAAATTATATTTGATATTAAATATAATTAATTGAAAGCTTGACATAATTCATCAAATTAGATGAAGGATATAAAGAATAGTTATTATTTAATAGATATTTTAAACAGGATTATATTGTATTTACTACATAATATTGTAAACGTTTAATGTATTTTATTTATCAAAAATACATATTATATATAAGTTATACAATTGTAAATAGTACTTATATATTAGTAATTATGAAACATATAAATAAGAATGGTAAATAAATTAATAAGTTACATAAATTATTAATTTTTAAATCCAGATATTGTTTTTATATATCTGTTATGTTAAACTATTTTCTTTAATTTTTGAAAGTTTATTATAGTATTGAATTTTATCATAGGGTATTAAATAAGAATATTATTTATTAATATTTTTTAAAATGGTAAAATTCATCCGTATTTATTTATTATTTTATTTATCTATTACATTATATTTTTTATTGTTTATTAAATATTGATTTATTAACTTGATCTCTTTGTCTAATTATCCCTGAAAAGAGCTAATTGCAAATTCTCCATGAGTTTGAATATCGTGGCATAATGGTGACTGAAAGAGGGATGAAAGATGGATGAACTAGTCTAAATTATATTAAAACTTATTTAAAGATTATTTAGCTAGCATAATAAAGATAGATATAATCATGGACTTAGTATTTCATCGATTCATTTCTAACATTCTACCTGAAGACCCAATGTCCGATTGTAGTGAAATGCATATCCTCTTTCTAGGGAATTTAGTCATCCCATTACATTTAACAAGACCAACTTAGACTTTAAATATAATCCATTCTGTTATATTTGGTGAACCTAACTGTGAATTATTATGTTAATGATTTCCAAGCATTAAATATAATCGATTCTGTTATATTTGGTATATCAACTGGGATGATTAAATGCTGTTCCGTTATATTTGGTACCTCAACTAGGGCTATCAAATAGGCCATCCCGTTATATTTGGTGCCCAACATTTTAGGCATTGAACATTTAAGTTCATCACTGGTATAAATTATATACTATTACATATTTAGCATATTAACTGGGGCTTTGAATCAATGATTCTACATTATTACATATAGTAAAGAAAGTCATGGATAGATTAATTGATTATTCTTCGTAAGAAGTATGGTGTTATGAAGATTCATATGGTGTTTATAATGGCAAGATTAAAATATTATTAAAAGTGATAATATATATAATATGATTTAGAGAGGTCAATATTTAAATAACTAATTATTAAATTATGTTTTAAACAAGAGTTGAGTGGGATAAAGTTTTTCTATAGACATAGATGTTTAAAAATATACACATATATCATTAGAACATCATAAGTATATATAAATAGCATGAGATGGTAAAGAACTTTACGATATAATATTTTGAATATAAAATATATAAATTTGTGTAATATTTGAATTAAGTTAAAATTTGTTATGCTTCAAAGTGGAAAAATGTTTTCAAACAAAGATATTGAATGCTCTAGTCAAATACAAGATGATTTGCAAAGTGAACTAAGTGATGATATTAATATTATAGAACAATCATCATTAATACATGCACCTGGGGGTTCTACAACCATAGTTGAATACAATCAACAAACACAGAATTCAGATCAAATGCAAAATTTGGTTGATGAAGATATAAATCAATCATCTACAATTGGGATTAATCAATCATTTAATGTTGATACAACACAGACTATAGATAGTAGCACAGCTATAATGCAAACATTACAAATGTTTATGAATAAATTAGATGATTTAAAAAGTAACTTGAATAAAAAAATGGATGATAATAGTACTAATTTTAGAAGTGATATGTGTAATTTGAATAAAAAAATGGATGATAATAGTACTAGTTTTAGAAGTGACATGTGTAACTTAAAAAGTGATTTAAGTCAAAAATTGGATGATATGAATAAAAAATTAGATAATAATAGTACTAGTTCAAAAAATGAAATTAAAAGTGATCTATATAATAACAAAAGTGAAGATAAAGAAATTACAATAAGTGATGGAAAATTTTTTTTACCTGGAAAACTTTATCATTGGTATGATTGGTACATTGTTTGTACTCAAAGTTATTTTATATTTGGAATAAATATACAATTTTAAAGTTTTATAAAAACAGTAATGGATGGTTTGAAATTATTTTGGATGGAAAATTTGCTACTATGCATATTAGTGGTAACATTTATGAGAGTAGTGGTCTGGAACTATGTTTGAAGAAATTGCAGAGTGCATGTAGTCAAGTTAAACTTGGTACAAGTCAATCTATTTTGTTTTCATTTGATTCAACATGTTTAGTTATTGGAAATTGGTTTTTTATATATGAAAAAGATGATAAAATTACTATTCGTAATTCAGATAATCAAAAACAAGCTATTATCTTACAAAAGGATTTGCATGGTTTTATTTTTGAATCCAATAAAGGTAATAAACATTATTTTAATGCTGAAACTTCACTTGACACTGAATTTTCTTCTGGTTGGATATCTCAGATTCCCAATAATGGAATAGAAAAGTATCCTACTAATCTTATTTTAGAGAAGACAATATCAGTTTCACAAATAAATTCTATTAAAACAATCATGAATGGTACAATGCAGATTAAAGTCAACAATCAACAAGAACTTCAAACTTACTTTGAGTGTAATGATGATACCCAAAGTAAATCATTAGTTCAGTTGATTACTACAGAAGAAAATTATCAAAACCACTTTGATATTTCACAACAGAGTAAAGATATAAAGAGTCAGCATAACATTTTTGAAATGGTTAATTTAAATCTATTAAATTCAAAAGGAATTGTGCAAAAGAATGAAGCAAATAGTTTCCAAAACACACAAGTCATGGAGATGCAACAAACTGAGATAAAGTATATGACTCAAGATGGTAAAAAAATAGAAAATGAAGTAGTGAATAATTTGGAAATTGTTGTTAAAGATCATGATAAAATAAATGACTTTAACCCAAAATCTATTTTTTCACATCAGGTATTGTTTGAGATAAAGGATAATTATCTCAAAACTATTATAGATACCTATGATAATAGTAAAGAACATAATTTTAGTCAAAAACATTTAGAATTTATTAAAAAAGATACACAACAAATAATTATCTCTAATAATAGATTAAATTTTCAGTATTATATAATGCATGAAACTGAAAATTATTTTATTAATATTGGTTTAGAAGGATTAAATTTGGATACTTGTGGAGTTAATAATGAAAATGAATTATTAATTTTTCAAATGAGTATTTCAAAAATTCAAAAAGGTCATACATTTCATAAGTTATGTAATACTTATGAAGGTCCATTTACATTCATTTAACACATGAATTATTGTGCTTAATGAAGATAAGCACATATTATGGAAGGACTTTTAAAGATTGTGACCATTTGAAAACGAAAATAGACAATAAATAATGATTGAACCCATTATAGTTTGTTAAAAAATGTATATATAGAAATTTTGATGACATAAACACTGATGAAGGAATTAAATATAGAAAAATTAAATTAAACAAGTATACACTTGAACAATGAAATTTAATCTTTGGTTACTTGATCTAAAATAGGAAGTAGACCAAATGGTTAATATGATAAAGAAATAAAATACCAACATAATCTATAAATCTATAAAGTATAGATATACAATTATAGATGTATATGTATATAAGTTTGTATAAGAAGAATAGTTACTAGTCTTGGAGAGATATTCTCACCCATCTGACTACATTTTCATCAAATTATACCTATATTATTTAAAAAATATGAACCTATTATTAATAAACCCAAAATAAATGGAGAAAATGTTTTACAAGCTCATAAACAACTTGTTAAAATGGCAAATAATAGAAGTGGGAATAAAAAAAATGTATTTATGAATTTAAAGTTGGAGATAAAGTTTTGATAAAGACTTTCCATCCCAGTAAACCATTAGAGAATAAATATCACAAATTCTACAACACATATGAATGACCTTATACTATCGTTAAAAAGGCAGGTCAAAATGCATTTTGGATTAACCAAGAAGGAGAGATTCGTGGTACATATAATTCACGAATTTTAAAACCTTATTTTGGCTGTTTATAATGTTATATAAAGAAATAAGGTGAATATCAAGATAAGTATTGGGCAGTGTAAACTATATGGTTGTATAGAAAAAATAATAATAGTGATCAATGTAAAGGAAAATATATAGTTAAGAACATTAGCTTTGGTGAGGGTATTCTTTAATGCCTTGAAATAAGTAAAAACAATAGAGTCAATTTATATTAATAAATGGATACTCTAGTATTTATTTAGTCCTTTTCAAATCCATAAGTCTTAAAGAAGCAGGAAAAAGGCTAGTAAATATATTTGTGTTGTCCAAGAAGGAAACACATTATTTTTTTTATTTTATTTTTTTATAAAAAAAAAATTAACCACCAAAGTCCTTATTTTTTTTTGATCATTATCAAAAGAATAATATAGCCCAAATATAAGGAAAGATATAACAGTTAAAAAAAACTTCAACCCTTCATAAAATCCAAGTATAAATGCAATTAAATTATAAGAACATACTAAAATAGTTGTAAGTGTTTAAAATTTTAACTTAAATTAAAATTTTAATTTCCTAAGGGAAGGGGAAATATAATAGTAACTTCTTCCAGTTATTATTATTGGTCTAACATGCTTTTATCTCTTATGAAATTATTTATAAATATAAAATTTATTTGACTATTTTATTATGTATACATATATAAACTATTTATATATACATGTGAATTTTTAAATAATACGTACCTTAAGATTTTGAGTAAAATGCCAGATTTGGATTTGAAATGAATGATTTTATATATATGTGAACTTTAAACAATATATATATTAATGTCAAGTTTTTGAGTAAAATGCCAGATTTGAAGTTGAGTAATAAATAATTTTATATATATTTCATTATTAAATCTTAATGTTTATTGAACAATTAATATTTGAATTAAGCATGAACTTGTAACAACACACAAGCAGATTTTTTTCGTTCTCTTGTTATTAAGGAGAAGAAAAGAAAATCATTTGTCTTTAAATAACTTTTTCTTTTATCAATACTACTGTTCAACGATTGGAATTTAAATATTAACTTTTCCAAATTAAGATAATCTGTGGATTAAAAGTCTGCAAGGAAAATATTTTAATTTTCTATTAAACCTTAAAGAAATAGCAATATAAAAGAAAAGAACATCTGTTTAAGTTTTTTGGAAACTACGTTGTTTTAACACTTCTGTTATTCTTCTGATATATATATATATATGATAAAACAATGTCCATTGAGTAGAACAGCTTTGTATCGTAAAGGATTCGAAACCAACCTTGCATGCTATTTTAAAATATTTTGAAATATTGGATATATAGAACGTCTAATGATAATAAAAAATGGAGAATAAGAACATCTACATTCGAAGAATATTTACTTTATTTCATATCAATCAAATCATTAGATATTATTAACAGTTTATCAATTAAGGATAAATAAAATCATCATTATACCAATGGATTAATAATATACTTCGTAAAAGATCTTCATTAGGATGATGAACTATAAACTTCAAAATCTACTTTCAACCCTGGAAAATAAGTTTTCTTTATTATTTATTTATATATATATTATAATAATGCTTATATTATTTTAATATGTTTATTATTATTATTATTATTACTCATAATGTTTTTGAACTGAAAAATTGTAAATCTGATGTATTAAGATTTTCCCCTTTATTTCGTTTACCTAGAACTTATAACAAAGATTTTGGTAATGATGATGTTTTTAATTTGGATTTTAAACAATTCACTAAAGTCCTCATAAAAAAATATTTTCCTTAATTTCATTTTATATATTGCCTTTTTATTTATTTGTGCATTTTATTGATTTTCTATTTTATTGGTATTAATTATTTTATTATTATTATTATTATTATTATTATTATTATTTTAATGCTTATTTAGATTTGTATTACTGTGCAATCTATAATTGGCTAAATGCTGTTGATATGAACATTAAATAAATAAAGAATTGAATTGAATTGAATTGAATTATTATTATTATTATTGAATTGAATTGAATTATTATTATTATTATTATTATTATTATTATTATTATTATTATTATTTATTTCAAATTTGGCATCACATCATTATAACTTAAGAGGAAAATTATATTTAATATTAAATATAATTAATTGAAAGCTTGATATAATTCATCAAATTAGATGAAGGATATAAAGAATAATTATTATTTAATAGATATTTTAAACAGGATTATATTGTATTTACTACATAATATTGTAAACGTTTAATGTATTTTATTTATCAAAAATACATATAATATATAAGTTATACAATTGTAAATAGTACTTATATATTAGTAATTATGAAACATATAAATAAGATTGGTAAATAAATTAAATTACATAAATTATAAATTTTTGAATCCAGATATTGTTTTTATATATCTGTTATGTTAAACTATTTAATTAATTTTTGAAAGTTTATTATAGTATTGAATTTTATCATAGGGTATTAAATAAGAATATTATTTATTAATATTTTTTAAAATGGTAAAATTCATCCGTATTTATTTATTATTTTATTTATCTATTACATTATATTTTTTATTGTTTATTAAATATTGATTTATTAACTTGATCTCTTTGTCTAATCATTATTGAATTATATTATATATATGCTAGTATTATAAATATCATATGAATATCAATTGTTAGTTAATGCTTATATAAAGGCATATTAAATAATAACTTGTTTTGAATTATCCCTGAAAAGAGCTAATTGCAAATTCTCCATGAGTTTGAATATCGTGGTATAATGGTGACTGAAAGAGGGATGAAAGATGGATGAACTAGTCTAAATTATATTAAAACTTATTTAAAGATTATTGAGCTAGCATAATAAAGATAGATATAATCATGGACTTAGTATTTCATCGATTCATTTCTAGTATTCTACCTGAAGACCCAAAGTCCCATTGTAGTGAAATGCATATCCTCTTTCTAGGGAATTTAGTCATCCCATTATATTTAACAAGACCAACTTAAACTTTAAATACAATCCATTCCATTATATTTGGTGAACCTAACTGTGAATTATTAAGTTAATGATTTCCAAGCATTAAATATAATTGATTCTGTTATATTTGGTATATCAACTGGGATGATTAAATGCTGTTCCGTTATATTTGGTGCCTCAACTAGGGCTATCAAATAGGCCATCCCATTATATTATATATATTGTAAGTGTCTACCCATATTATTATTGCATAATTCATGCGCGTATACGTTCTTTCCCACAGCTTTGAGTAAGTATATTTATGAGCAAGGGTTCAATCCCATCTCAAGTGCCAATCTTACACTTTGATAAGAATTATACTCACTGAAAACATAAATAAGGGTTCTGTACATATATATTTAGGGTAGCGCGTCCAGACTAGCTCAATCTCAAGGTCTGGGTAACATGGTTTAATGAGAGAACAAAGCAAAGACAATTCCCGATTATGTCACATATATCTATGTATACTACACTATAATCTACCTGTTTATAAATCTATTACTCTAGCCCGGAAGTTATAACAAAATTAAGCTATATGCTATGCTAGTTATCATTTAATTTTAAGCTTTATACATGCATATACATATCTCAATATTCATGCGCACAACCCATTTATTCCGATACACACATATATGATTCACATATATAGCAACGAAAGAGTGCAATTACACATCAGAGTTGTTTATTTAATGTTTTTTATTTTATTTAATTTAAACAAGATTTATTACTTTATTTAATATAGAGGTAACACAAGTCCCTTCATTATTACAGATTCATTGAACATATATAGAAAGCCAAGGTCAATTTACCTTAATTACGATCGAATGTCTACGTGGTCAAAGTTAACAGTCCGCACATTTTATAATCCGAAAGAAATACTGGCCTTATCAATATTTGTTGATCCTAAGGATGGTAAACAGTCCACAATGTGATGCCGAATAATTTATGACAGAGGTGGGGTAGATGATTTCACTCGCTTAAGAAGTCCAGTTGTCGAAGGTGCTTCGCCACCATTACACTTGATAGATTTTAAACAGTGAATTTAATAAATCCGATTCAGGTGAGTTCTATAATAACAATCCACTGGACCTGTTTAACGAAACTCACACTATTTAGTTACCCCAACATTTTGATGGGAATATTACTAAAACTTCTTAATTAATTACACATTAATACAATCCAAAATCCATGCCATGTCTTTCTCTTTCTGTCTAATCACCACTATATATTTTCGAGAGCAAAATAGTTCTTTTTTTTTACACTGTTTAATCTCGCATTTTCTCTTGTATATTCGTATGCTACAGAACGGACCCCCCATTGTTTCCAAAACCAACTTGAACAGTTCTCAGACTTCTTGATGACAGAGTCATTAATTCAAACTGCCCACAACAACTGATTCATTTCTATTGCTGTAGCTTTATATGTTCAATAGATTCATCAAGAAACATGTGTTACCACCAGTATTATTAAAATGTAGAATTTAAAAAAATTAACGAACAACAAAATATATATGTATAATCAATAATAAATTTATATAACTCCGTATATAATTGCCTCTCATCAATCCCACATATACCCATTAACACATATACACACTTTATAATAACACACGTACAACTATATTTATATAAGCATACAGTCCATCCTTTAACAGATTACGTATTACTTTCACTCTCTTTGTAACAGGGTTCGAATGACTATTTATATATATATATATTTTTGCATATACACAGTCACTTCATATCAACACTCGCAATTAACACTCTATATTGCATTATCCCTTGTATTCGAACCCTGTCTGTTACAATATATATATATATTGTAACCTTCTCCCAAAGACCGCTGTACTATTAATGAATCATATCACGTTTTAGGCACCATAATCACTACTGTGCCCTAGCTACAGCCAATCATCATGCCATCCACATTGTTCAGCATAATCACAACTGTAACCTGGCAATAGCCAGCCTTCATCTGCTAAACAGTCATGTCACATTGGCAAGCACCATAACACATCTGTAACCTAGCTTGCTGATCTAGCTGGTCACCAATGAATCATACCACATATTTTAGTGATTAAATTCTCTTATGGAATCTAACGTACTCAGACGATCAATAATAAAAGCATGAAGAAACAAAATGCAAAACTAATAGTGTGATACCTGGATTGAATAAAACTAGCATGAAACTGTTGATCTAAAGAAGATCACAAGGTGACTAATAAAGATAAAAACTTTTGGTCAAACCAGCCCTGAAATCCACACAAAAAAATGAGATGAGTTAACTTTGATATTCAGCAAATTAATAAAATAACTAATCATTATATGTCTTGAGTGATGATGAAATTAAACTGATGTAGATGACTAATGGATGATGGAAAGAAGTAATAATGGAATAATGGAATGAAAGGAATTTAAGAGTGAAGAGAAAAGAATGAATATGTATGAGAATAATGAATGATTAAGAGGATGATAGAATAATAGTTAATGAATAGTGAAGATGATAAGAGAATAAAAGTTAATGTATGATTAATCACTTATGATAATGAATTGATGTCAAATGGGAATGAATAAATAAAAGAATTGATCAAGATGAAATTGAAGAAAAATGTTTATAATGGAAACTGAAATCTTAAACTACAAACTAATATGGTATTAACTGGTAAAAAAAAAAAAAAGCTAAATAAAAATAGGGATTTCAAGTTTGACACAACCAGAATATCTATCATGAAGTTAAAACAAATTATACATTTTATACCAAAAGAAAATAATTTGCATCTTAAAGCTTTGACTTTCATAAAACAGTGAAAGTAATCTATTTCAAGTCTTACTATAACAATTGACTAAATATAAATTTCATTACAAATTTAAATTTTATCTTGAAATTCTTCTCAGGGTTCAAACACTTAAAATCATTATATAAACTATATTTGGGTCAGTAAGAAGGATTTTATCACTACCCAAACATAATGCGCAAAACAGCTCTCAATCTAAACTCAAATTAAGAAATATATTTTGCAATTACACATAAACTTTATGAGTTCAATAACTCTTATAACTTTAAAATTTATGACTGGGAATGACTTTTTAATAATGAAAAAACAATAACTTACTAAATTATTTTTCTCATATAATGCTAAACCATGTGATCAAGATCAGTGAATGATAGCTCTACAGATCTAACTAGATCAATTAAATCAAGACTGTGTTTATTTTTTAATTTATTGTTTAAAACAATCTGTATTACAAGTTATTAACATTTCGCTTATTGTGTGATGATGCATTAGATATACCAATAAATTATAAGACTTACCAAAATTATTATGATATAGCATCATATAGCTAATAGTGCTATATTGGTTGATAATAATTTCAATTTATAATCTTCTGATCAGTTGATAGCAATAACAATAATAGTGTATAGATGTGGTAATTAGCAATAAGACTACATGCAACTACATAAATTTTTAAATTCAATAAACTTTATTTATACTATGTACAAATTTTTAATTTACAGATATGGCATGAAATAAACGTAATCTATTTAAATAATTTATGGATGGGACAAATACTTAATATCCCCTTGACCATATACTCAGCAAATGATACAACCAAATAGAAAATAATGTTCAAAATATCATTTGTTACTCTTTGGCATATTTTTAAGAATCAGATAATAAAACCTATTTAAGCTGCACTAGCACTTAAATTACATGATAGCAGTATATTTAGAACTCTAGGATATGCACAAAGTTTAAATTTAGAATTCCAACATTATAAAGTATTGCATTATCCCAAAGCCCTATTTTTTATCAGAATATGATAAGGGCAATTATCACATTCTGTGCAATTACTAACTTATTTAACTTTGAAGTGACTAAGTTTAGTGCATTAACTGAAGATTAGACATTAAAAGTCAAATACACCTAGATCTCATTAAGCATTACCTATGTCCACAGCTCAACCCTTGAATACATAACTGATCTTACAATTCTATTGTCACATCATTATTTGATTAAAATGAATCCATTCTGCCCATGTGCATCTCTTACTTTTACAATTAACATTTTCTACCATCATTAATAAATCCTGGTTTGGTCTGTCAACATCTGATGATGATCCCACAACACCATAAACACTATTTCGATTAATAAAACACTATGCTAGATGAGTATTCCTAAATTTAATATTATTTTATACTTGCTATATGATCTGAACCTATTATACTTCATTATACACGGTGGAAAAACTATGTCTATATTATCATGAGGAATTTAACACTAAGATGGGAGACTTTATAAAACAACATGACAGTTGTATAATAATATATGGCTGATTCTATACCACTCTATGGGTATACGTACGTGTGTGGGCCTGGCCTCATCATGAAAAGACTAGAATTCAAACCATAGATATCCTTTCTTTTTAGGATTATTTATACTAATGAGCATTAATTACTGCTCTGATTCTATCCATCTTTTCTCTCATGAAATTAGACATAGGTGACATTCCATCAGCCTATGCTCCATATAAATATTAATATATTGGATGCCATTCAATTGGAACATCCCATTGACTAAAAACTGTCACTAGTCATTCTCAAATTATAGCAAGACAAAACAATACCAACACTAACAGTGAAAATCTACATATTCCCTTTTATAATGTAAACTTATTAATGTATTAACAGCCAAACCAAAATACCTATGTCCAATGATTGTTAATTATTTTAGAATGACAACTATATTTTTATTAAAGAGAGCACGATGGATTTAAGCAATTAAGATCAAACCTGTATTTGTATTCAAAGTGGGCATGTTCACTTCTATAGAAAATTACAAAATGAAAAAAAAAAGATTTATATCAAATTTTCTTTTATATCAGAAAATAATTCAGTCATGTCAATATATATATCTTTGATAAAATGTCTGTACATTTACCTCTTTTTAATATACCTTAAAATTAGTTTTAGACTATGAGAGAAGTAAATATTTTTTTATCACTCTCTCTAAATAAATGATATATATATTCTCTGGTTTTCTCTTAACTAAAAAGAAAAAAAACATACATAAAATAGATATATATTTTACACATTTTTTTTTCTTGAACTTAATATATATATCTTTCATGCCACAACAAAAACACATATGTTTTAAAAATAAAATTTTCAATTAACATATTACGTAAGTAATAACACAGCAATGATAAAGAAAAATAAAAGCACATTTATATCCATTAAATTTTATACTCTGTTTATCCCAGTTATTTATCCTGGTGAGTTAGAATAACAAAACGACTCTTAAGAATGAATATTGTGGTTAGCAAAACATTCCAGATAATGCATATATATTTTATTCTCCTGTTGGGTGTGAAATAAGCAATTTTTAAGACTTATCCAAAAGTAAAATTATATAATGGTTTTAGTATCGATAATTACCAAAGTGATGAAAATTCATATTTCCAATTGTAGCATAGTTAAAAAATAAGTTTATCTAATTTTCTCTAGATAATTTTCTTACAAATAATTCTTTAGGTTATTGGAATCTTCAAAACAAACTTTTTAAAATCTTTATTGATTTATTCGGTAAGTGTTTCAAATGAAATATAACAAAAATCATTTATTACTTTTAAGATCAAGATAATTTTTCCTTGAAAAATTAATGGAATTTGATTACAAGTAGCATATTTATATTTCCCTTTCTTTTAAAACTGGGTTAATTTTATTCTTCCCTGCACAATAATACATATATGTGTAGCTGTATTTAAACAGTCGGGGCATATTCCAACATTGTAAACATTATTATAACGGCAGCGTATATTTCTCAATAAAAATTCAAAAGTAAATATTTATTTCACTTCATTCCTATTGGAAGAGTATGATGTGATTATCAATATAAATAAAATTATCTAATTATCACTTTGACATTTTTAGCATTTTAATCAATTGGTAAATGATCATATCTTTCATTACATAGGTTCCCGCGATAAAAATACACAGACAATATAGAGAATGAAATCATGCAATAATTTTCATTTTTTTTTACTTTACTAAAAGTTAGATTATTTCAAAATGACTTTTAAATTTATTTACTATATGTCATATATAACACTTGTTTTAAAATCATTTCGAATTGTTATTTTTTTTTCCATGATATTTTACTTTATAAGCACAATCATGTTCTTCTGGATAACAATACTAGCGTGCGAAATATAAACATTACCAATTTTTTTTAGTCTACTTATAAATGATTTGCATGTCATTTCTGAAGAAGATATTTTAAAAATATACATAACATAAAAGCAAAGGCTTACTTTTTCTTGAATTTTCCTGGGTTTAAAGCAGTACTTATTCAAATAAAAACTTACCTCCATGGTTTTAATTTCCTTCTCCAGTGTGAACTCTAGGAAATATGCAGTCATGGAAATGGCTTAAAATGATAGCAAGATTTTAAGATTTCTTATTCAAACATTTTTAGATAGCAAGGTAATCTATTCCATACAATTAGATTTCAGAATTTTGCTGATTTTTATTTTTTTTCTTATTTTAAATCAGAGCTAAGGTTTGTGTTTACTTGGTTCTTGTTTTTCTTAATTATTCCACCCCCTTACAGCTTTGTTAAAACATATATAGCTTTTATTATATTGCACTCTGGGAGTGAATTGGCCAATGATTTTGGGTATGCATAATTAGTATTACCCCCTCTGGCTTCATTTTTAATAACTATCCATTATTACTTAAGACAGCTTTGTGTTTAGTACTAAAAAATTATGCTTAAATAATTTACTATAATGATTTATTTTACAAGATTTATAAATTTGATTTAATTGTTTATTTCTTTCAATTGCTATTCAAAACTAATAAAATAGCAATGTATTTATCTACCAAATAATACTAATATTTTTAAATTGTTATTTTAGTCTAGTCAGAGCCTAGACTGGGTTTGAAATCTTATCTCCACTCAAGCAAATTTTCCAGTACATTCAAAATAATCTCTATTGAAAACCACTTTAATAAGATTTTGATGTTAAATATATCATCATTTAAAACTTTGGAATTATTTATTTAGGGACCTAAATAAAAGGTTACATTACCCCCCTCATAGAAAACAAAATTTTAAATCTAATATATATTCCTTTAACCAGCATTTAATATAACATAAGTTAACCAATATTACGCTATACACGTTTTGAATTACCGCACCATAAAGAACCTATTTAGTTTATCTACTACTTGTAAATACTATTTTTATTACATTCATGTTATCAAAGATACACTTTTGCTTTATTAACAATTATCAAAGAATTTTGCTCACCACATATTTTGTTAGGATACATATTATGTCTGAAATAATATCCACAATTAATTAGATTAAAATCAGCTTTATTACTTCCACTTTAAACCAAATTTAATTCTCCTCAAAAAAAATTCTCCTCTGATGGTTATCTTGATTCTGATAAACCCCTTAGCTTAAAAAAATACTTCATTTTACAGCTGATATTATTATTATTATATATATATAATCATACAATAGGCTATCCAAAGTTAAATTGTTGTACTTATTTCTCCTTTTATATCTAATCAGTAAAATATTACATTACATGAGTCAACACATACTAATCTGTGGGTGGATATGGCATTAAACTGCGGGCATTGTATGTTTCTTTTGGGCCATCAGGGGTTGAGAGCATAAAGGCATTCTCACCAACCTGAGTTATTTGGTCCTAAGGACCTTCGTACAGATTCAAAATTTTTTTGAATTGAGTCTTCTGCACATTGCTAACATGAGGTGTACCAATAGTACTAGATCACCGACCTTAAATGGATGTGGTTTAGTTTTTGATTGTTTTACTCTGTTATTTGCCATTTTTCTTAACTTTTGGTTGGCTAGATTTAAATCATCATGATTTATCTCTTCCAAAATAGGGGGTAAGGGAGTCTTAATTAGCAATGGTTCATGTCTTCCATAGTGAAGCCTAGTTGGAGTGAATCCTGTTGACTCATTGCAAGTCACATTTATATAATTGATCACTTCTGGAAGTTTATTTACCCACTGTTTATCATTGTCCTTAACATAGACTCTAAAGAGTCGACTAAGCTCATGCATTACGCGCTCACATGGGTTGGACTGTGGATTTCTGATAGAGCTCATAATATGCTTTATACCTTGAGTCTGCATCCACTGACTCCACCTATCTGATATGAATGTTGTTGCATGGTCAGTTAAAATTGAATTGGGTTTACCTACTAAAGGGAGTTGGTAATTAGTAAGACACTGTATCACACTTTTGGCATCTGTCTTATGTACAGGATATGCTGTCACATATTTGCTAAACACATCATATGCAACTAGTATAAACTTTTGCTGCTTGAAAGGTGGAAGAGGCCCATAGAAATCTATGGTTAATAATTCATTTAGTTTGCTAGGTAGAATTGGTTTTAATATCCCTGCAAATGTTTTAGTGCAATATTTGGATTTCAAACATATCTCACATGATTTAACTTCTTTTATAATTTTTTTATACATTTGATTAAAATAAAAATATGCTCTTAATACATAATATATTTTTGGAGCACCATAGTGTCCATACTTAATATGGGTATACTTAATTAGTTTATTTGCAAAATTTTGTGGAACTATTATTTTCCATGAAGCATGGTCTACTGAACTAATATTGTACATTAAAATATTTTTATATAATTTATATTTATTTAAGATTCTTTTAACTTGTTTATTTTTACTATTAATACTAAGAGGATCATTTAATGTATTAATTATTTTATTTAGTTTAATGTCCTGACATTGATTAATAGTAAGATTGTTATAATCTTCTATAATCCCAGTATCCAATTCCACTTGAATATTATTAATAACAATATCACTAGTAGCAGGATGCTTTGGATGAACACAGACAGGGTGGCGGCTAAGAATATCTGCAGGAATATTCTTTCTCCCTTCAACATACAGGATACTGTAGTTAAATTGTTGGAGATATAAGCTCCACCTGATGAGCATCTCATTATTGAGATAACTCTTATTTAGAAATTCTAAACTCCTATGGTGTGATAAGACAACCACTTCAGAGCCTAGCAAAAACTGGTGCAATTTCTGGAATGCCCAGACAACAGCTAGTCTCTTTTTCCATGATGGAGTAGTTCAGCTCTGCCCCTCTTAAGTGCCGACTTAAGAAATATAATACCTGAGGCATCTGATTATTATCAAGTTGATACAATACTACTCCTAGACCATAGTAACTACTGTCTGTTTGCACATAAAATATCTTGTTGAAATTTGGGTAAGATAATATGACTTTATTTAAAAATTTAATTTTAATTCTTGTAAACTCTTCATCATGATCTTTGGTCCACTTCCACTTTTCTTTAATAATTGTGATAAACACAAAGTATCTTCAGCAAAGTTCTCATAAAATTTATGGTAATAGTTGCATAGACCGAGGAAAGACCTAAGTTGCTTCTTAGTCTTTCGCATGGGGAAACTTTGTATAGCTGCAATCTTTTCAGGATGGGGTTTGATTCCATGCTCATTAATTAAATGCCCTAGAAAAGTAATTTCTTTTTCCACTATAGTACATTTCTCCAAATTAACTTTTATATTATTAGAGGAACACTCTTGGAAAAACATCCGTAAATGTTCCAAATGCTCTGCTATATTGCCCAATGCAAAGACAATATCATCCATGTACATGATAATTTTTTCTTTTAATTGTTTCAAAAAAATCATGTCCAGGCTTCTGATTTAGCCAGCACCACTATTAATAAGACCAAAGGGCATTCTTTTAAAAACATATGATTGGCCCTTAAAATGAAAAGCTGTGTATTTTTGGTCATCATCATGCAGTGGTATCTGCCAGTAACTGGCTGTCAAATCAAATGTGAAGAACATTGACCTCTGTTTAAATTTAATCAGGAGCTCATGTACTGGTGGGGGAATGTCATGTTCAGGAATGGTCATTTGATTTAGCATTCGAGCATCTAAACACACTCGAATCGAGCCATCCTTCTTTCTTATGATCACCAATGGATTCACATAAGCAGAAGGGGATTTTTTAATAATATGCCATTCCAGCATTCAGTTTCTGCCATTGTACCTCTTCTTCATATTGATATGGAATTGGGTACATTCTTTGCTGAAAAGGGTCATTGTTTTTTAATTTAATTCTATGGATATATCCATTTATAATACCTGGGACTTTTGAGAAAATATTTTTATATTTGCACATCAACTGGTAGAAATTTTCCCCTAATTTTAAATATGAATTACAAATAGATTCTATTTTAGCTTTAATGCTAACTTCAATTGATGTCTATTGGATGCATAGTAATTGACTAGAAAGGTTATGCGATCCAATTTCAAATTTAAGCCTTTCTTCTTGACATATAAATAATTTTTCCTTATAATTTAAACTACACTGGTTTAATATCATGAAAGCAGAACCTATAATGACTTCATGGATTAGACCAGCCATTATTAAAAAGATATGCCCAAATTCAGTTTTATTAAACTTAAAATTTACCACACCTGCCTATTGAAAAGCTTAGTTCTCTTCCCATTAGCAAGAGTAACCTGGATTTGCTTAATTGGTAATGATGGGACATTTTTATTTAAACTTAATATTTTAACATAAGTGTTTTCTGACAAGATAGAGGCTTGGCTACCTGAGTCAATTAGCGCATCTATCGTCATACCTTCTATAACTAATTTTACAACTGGGCAACTATATGATACCGGTGGTTCACCTATATCAAAATGGCGCTAAGTAATCGACATCTAGTTCTAGAGTGTTTAAAAACCACATCTCATTGTTCCTCCCATTGTTAGCAATAGGTCCTTGTATAGAGGAACCCACATACAATGACCACATTAGTTTACCACCATAGATTTATCCTTTACTTTTCCCCCAGGCTTCTTTAATATAGTGGTAATTCCACTAGTAGAAGGCTTATTGAGTATGAGGTTAGATCTATTTCTAGAATGACTTTGAGAAGCATTTCTAGGCAAATATGAAAATACTCTACCTCTATTTTCAAAAGATTTCCTTTTTCCTATTCTCGGACTATAATTCATTTGATTATAAGACATGGGTGTGACTTGCATACTTGATACAGGATAACTTATTCTATCCTTAGAATTACCAAATTTATGGTCATATGAAGAATCAGCTATCTCTAAAGCATCCAGTGTTTCTGTCACTTCTATGGATAAGCGATTGGCAGCAATAAGTACTTGCTCGATTGCCCTTGGCAGATTATGCCGAATAATTAGAACTATCTGTGGTTCTGACAATAAAAAGGCAGTAAGGCTTTTCAATTTAACTGCCTGCTCTCTAAAAAACTTGTTGTAACTTCCTCTCCTAAAATTATATTTTTTTTGAGATATCTGGTAGCGCATATTATCTTGCCTATCTTCACTCCAAAAACTACACATTATCAAATACCTAAAAATCCCCAAAAGTTATTGGTTTGTTAAATAAGGATTGCCACCAATTCTTTGCCGCATCAGATAAATGATTACTGGCAATGGCTAGCTTTTCTTTTTCATTCATTGTACATAATGAAAACAACTCTCTAAACTATTTAGATACTCTAATGGATTTTCTGTAAATTCACCTTTAAAGGGCACTATCCTTATAAATTTTATAGCCAATGGATTTATATTATGTAGATCTCTGCCTTCACAAAACTTTACTCTTTTAACTTCAACCTCCTCTTTACTGTTTACCTCATCCCTAATATCTTTATCCCTTTGAACATCTATTTGGCCATGTTCATCTCTTAAATTCTCTTCCTCTCTACCAATAACTTTAATTAACTTAGCATTTTCTATTTTGGAAAATCTCTTATTATTCAATAGACTCTCTGTCTCTATTTTCTGACAAATGTCTTTAACTTTAAGATCCAACTCTAACTGACTTACTACTTCTTTAATGTAGTCTTTCTGACCTTCTTGAAACTCCTTTAAGTCTAAGTTAATTGCTTCTGTTTGCTCTCCTATATTATCTATAACCCCTTTATTTTTATCTATGATGTCCTTAATTTCTTTCTGCATCTTTTCATATTTTCACCCATCCTAGATCTGAACTTATGATTTTCTATCATCTCCACTTTTGCCATACTCAGATCTTCAAACATTTCCTTCTTAATTTCTTCTTTAAATATACTCACATCAAACTCTCTCTACCCATCTCCAGACATTCTTTTCTGATATCCTTTATTTGAACATCAAAACTAGTAATACAACTGCCTATCTTTTCATTAGAAACTTTTACTTTTTTTTCCAGTTGATCCTGTGAACTCTTTATTCTCTCTTCCAACTGGAAAAACCTCTCCTTATTTTCTCCTTCATTGTGAGACAATATTTGATTTAACTCGGTTATTTTACTGTTGATGTCTTCACTCACCCTTTTACAATTGTTGTCTAATACATCTCAATGGATCTTTAATTCTTTTTGCATTAACTGATAATATTCATGGATTTTGTCGTCAATCATTTCAGCATTTTGTGCACTTAATAGCTCCATTTTAAAATCCATATCTTTCTTTAACACTTTTAAATCTTCCTCATTTTTGTCAAATCGACAATTAAAATTACCTTTCATATTTTCCAAGTTGCCCCTAACATCATCTAGATTATTTTTTATTTCATCAAGATTACTCTTGATTTCATCTTTATTATTATCAAATTTTTTATTCATTTGATTCATTTCCTCTTTGTTATTATCTAATTTTTTTATCCATTTCCTCTTTGTTATTATCTAATTTTTTCTCCATAGCATCTAATTTTTTACTAAACTTTTCTAGACATTTCATTAACATGTTTGAGTCACTATTAGTTTCATAACTCTTTATACTTACAACTTCTAATTCTTTTTTTTATTATCACTCATTTTGCTATCTATTATATTTTCTCAAATATCTCTGTAATATCTAATTTAAATTGGACTAATTTAATATAACCTTGCATACATTTTAACACCACTACCTTCCATTGACCCACAATTCCACATAAGTTCACACAAGAAAAAGAAAAACAAAACACTTGATCATATGCTAGATGATAAACTTCACCCAACTGTTTCAAGTTTATATGCTCACATTACTGGATCACTTTAATCATGTTGCAATCTTATGCCAATATCACCACTATTCAACATATTGCTATCAACAATATTTTATTGTATAATCATTTTATACTTTAATTACCCAAAAGTACATCATGCAATTTATCTATTATCTTTTCTCAAATGGATTTGAGTCTGGATCGTCCACACAATTTTAAGTTAATATAATTTATTAACTTGAGAAATATCATTCACAATTTGATCACACTGATTCAATTTTACTACCAACTCTTTTAAAATAACTACATCTTAAACAATAATAACTACTTTAATCATAGAGTTCACATGTGGCTTAGCAACAACATCATAAAGATAACTTTATCACCGGTACTCAAAAACACATTGAGCTGCACATTTTTGGAATGCTATATCCTCCTACTTTGATTTGCTATAACTAGCAATAATCAACTGAACAATTGGGCCACACATTGCCAGGTAGCATACTCACATTTTGTAACCTAGCAACAGCTCACTAATCTATTCAGGCATAAATAAATTGGTCCCCTAAGTTGTTGGCATCATAATCGCTACTGTAACCTTCTCCCAAAGACCACTGTACTATTAATGAATCATATCACGTTTTAGGCACCATAATCACTACTGTGCCCTAGCTACAGCCAATCATCATGCCATCCACATTGTTCAGAATAATCGTGACTGTAACCTGGCAACAGCCAGCCTTCATCTGCTAAACAGTCATGTCATGTTGGCAAGCGCCATAATCACATCTGTAACCTAGCTTCCTGTTCTAGCTGGTCGCCAATGAATCATACCGCACATTTTAGTGATTAAATTCTTTTATGGAACCTAACATACTCCCACGATCAATAATATAAGCATAAAGAAACAAAATGCAAAACTAACGACATGATACCTGTTTATTGAATAAAACTAGCATGAAACTGTCGATCTAAAGAAGATCACAAGGCGACTAATAAAGATAAAAACTTCTGGTCAAACCAGCCCTGAAATCCACACAAACAAAATGAGATGAGTTAACTTTGATATTCAGCAAATTAATAAAATAACTAATAATTATATGTCTTGAGTGATGATGAAATTAAACTTATAAATGAAATGATAAGTAAATTATGATGTAGATGAGTAATGGATGATGGAAAGAAGTAATAATGGAATAGTGGAATGAAAGGAATCTAAGAGTGAAGAGAAAAGAATGAATATGTATGAGAATAATGAATGATTAAGAGGATGATAGAATAATAGTTAATGAATAGTGAAGATGATAAGAGAATAAAAGTTAATGTATGATTAATCACTTATGATAATGAATTGATGTCAAATGGGAATGAATAAGTAAAAGAATAATCAAGATGAAATTGAAGAAAAATGTTAATGATGGAAACTGAAATCTTAAACTATAAACTAATATGGTATTAACTGGTAAAAAAAAAATAAGCTAAATAAAAATAGGGATTTCAAGCTTGACACAACCAGAATATTTATCATGAAGTTAAAACAAACTATACATTTTATACCAAAAGAAAATAATTTGCATCTTAAAGCTTTGACTTTCATAAAACAGTGAAAGTAATCTATTTCAAGTCTTACTATAACAATTGACTAAATATAAATTTCATTACAAATTTAAATTTTATCTTGAAATTTAACAACTAATTCTTCTCAGGGTTCAAACACTTAAAATCATTATATAAACTATATTTGGGTCAGTAAGAAGGATTTTATCACTACCCAAACATAATGCGCAAAACAGCTCTCAATCTAAACTCAAATTAAGAAATATATTTTGCAATTACACATAAACTTTATGAGTTCAATAACTCTTATAACTTTAAAATTTATGACTGGGAATGACTTTTTAATAATGAAAATACAATAACTTACTAAATTCCTTTTCTCATATAATGCTAAACCATGTGATCACAATCAGTGAATGATAGCTCTACAGATCTAACTAGATCAATTAAATCAAGACTATGTTTATCTTTTAATATATTGTTTAAAACAATCTGTACTACAAGTTATTAACATTTCGATTATTGTGTGATGATGCATTAGATGTACCAATAAATTATAAGACTTACCAAAATTATTATGATATAGCATCATATAGCTAATATTGCTATATTGGTTGATGATGATTTCAATTTATAATCTTCTGATCAGTTGATAGCAATAACAATAATAGTGTATGATGTGGTAATTAGCAATAAGACTACATGCAACTACATAAATTTTTAAATACAACAAACTTTATTTACACTATGTACAAATTTTTAATTCACAGATATGGCATGAAATAAACATAATCTATTTAAATAATTTATGGATGGGACAAATACTTAATATCCCCTTGATCATATACTCAGAAAATGATACAACCAAATAGAAAATAATGTTCAAAATATCATTTGTTACTCTTTGGCATATTTTCAAGAATCAGATAATAAAACCTATTTAAGCTGCACTAGCACTTAAATTACATGATAGCAGTATATTTAGAACTCTAGGATATGCACAAAGTTTAAATTTAGAATTCCAACATTATAAAGTATTGCATTATCCCAAAGCCCTATCTTTTATCAGAATATGATAAGGGCAATTATCACATTCTGTGCAATTACTAACTTATTTAACTTTGAAATGACTAAGTTTAGTGCATTAACTGAAGATTAGACATTAAAAGTCAAATACACCTAGATCTCATTAAGCATTACCTATGTCCACAGCTCAACCCTTGAATATGTAACTGATCTTACAATTCTATTGTCACATCATTATTTGATGAAAATGAATCCATTCTGCCCATGTGCATCTTTTACTTTCACATTTAACATTTTCTACCATCATTAATAAATCCTGGTTTGGTCTGTCAACATCTGATGATGATAAACACTATTTCGATTAATAAAACACTATGCTAGATGAGTATTCCTAAATTTAATATTATTTTATACTTGCTATATGATCTGGACCTATTATACTTCATCATACACGGTGGAAAAACTATCTTTATATTATCATGAGGAATTTAACACTAAGATGGGAGACTTTATAAAACAACATGACAGTTGTATAATAATATAGGGCTGATTCTATACCTCTCTATGTGTATATGTATGTGTGTGGGCCTGGCCTCAGCACAAAAAGACTAGAATTCAAACCATAGATATCCTTTCTTTTTAGGATTATTTATACTAATGAGCATTAATTACTGCTCAGATTCTATCCATCTTTTCTCTCATGAAATTAGACATAGGTGACATTCCATCAGCCTATGCTCCATATAAATATTAATATATTGGATGCCATTCAATTGGAACATCCCATTGACTAAAAACTGTCACTAGTCATTCTCAAATTATAGCAAGACAAAACAATACCAACACTTACAGTGAAAAATCTACATATTCCCTTTTATAATGTAAACTCATTAATGTATTAACAGCCAAACCAAAATACCTATGTCCAATGATCGTTAATCATTTTAGAATGACAACTATATTTTTATTAAAGAGAGCACGATGGATTTAAGCAATTAAGATCAAACCTGTATTTGTATTCAAAGTGGACACGTTCACTTCTATAGCAAATTACAAAATGAAAAAAAAAGTTTATATCAAATTTTCTTTTATATCAGAAAATAATTCAGTCATGCCAATATATATATATCTTTGATAAAATGTCTGTACATTTACCTCTTTTTAATATACCTTAAAATTGGTTTTAGACTATGAGAGAAGTAAATATTTTTTTATCACTCTCTCTAAATAAATTATATATATATTCTCCGGTTTTCTCTTAACTAAAAAAAAAAAATAAATACATAAAATAGATATATATTTTACACATTTTTTTTTCTTGAACTTAATATATATATATATCTTTCATGCCACAGCAAAAAGACATATGTTTTAAAAACAAAATTTTCACTTAACATATTACGTAAGTAATAACACAGCAATGATAAAGAAAAATAAAAGCACATTTTTATGCATTAAATTTTATACTCTGTTTATCCCAGTTATTTATCCTGGTGAGTTAGAATAACAAAACGACTCTTAAGAATGAATATTGTGGTTAGCAAAACATTCAAGATAATGCATATATATTTTATTCTCCTGTTGGGTGTGAAATAAGCAATTTTTAAGACTTATCCAAAAGTAAAATTATATAATGGTTTTAGTATCGATAATTACCAAAGCAATGAAAATTCATACTTCCAATTGTAGCATAGTTAAAAAATAAGTTTATATAATTTTCTCTATATAATTTTCCTACAAATAATTCTTTAGGTTATTGGAATCTTCAAAACAAACTTTTTAAAATCTTTATTGATTTATTTGGTGTTTCAAATGAAATATAACAAAAATCATTTATTACTTTTAAGATCAGGATAATTTTTCCTTGAAAAATTAATGGAATTTGATTACAAGTAGCATATTTATATTTTCCTTTCTTTTAAAACTGTGGGTTAATTTTATTCTTCCCTGCACAATAATACATATTTGTGTGAGTTGTATTTAAACAGTCAGGGCATATACCAACATTGTAAACATTATTATAATGGCAGCGTATATTTCTCAATAAAAATTCAAAAGTAAATATTTATTTCTCTTCATTCCTATTAGAAGAGTATGATGTGATTATCAATATAAATAAAATTATCTAATTATCACTTTGACATTTTTAGTATTTTAATCAATTGGTAAATGATTATTTCTTTCATTACATAGGTTCCCGTGATAAAAATATGCAGACAATATAAAGAATGAAATCACGCAATTATTTTCATTTTTTTTTACTTTACTAAAAGTTAGATTATTTCAAAATGAGTTTTAAATTTATTTACTATATGTCATGTATAACACTTGTTTTAAAATCATTTCAAATTGTTATTTTTTTCCTTGATAATTTACTTTGTAAGCACAATCGTGTTTCGCTGGATAACAAGACTAGCATGCGAAATATAAACATTATCAATTTTTTTAGTCTTATAAATGATTTGCGTGTCATTTCCAAAGAAGATATTTTAAAAATATACATAACATAAAAGCAAAGGCTTACTTTTTCTTGAATTTTCCTGGGTTTAAAGCAGTACTTATTCAAATAAAAACTTACCTCCATGGTTTTAATTTCCTTCTCCAGTGTGAACCCTAGGAAATATGCAGTCGTGGAAATGGCTTAAAACGATAACAAGATTTTAAGATTTCTTATTCAAACATTTTTAGATAGCAAGGTAATCTATTCCATACAATTAGATTTCAGAATTTTGCTGATTTTTATTTTTTTTCTTATTTTAAATCAGAGCTAAGGTTTGTGTTTACTTGGTTCTTGTTTTTCTTAATTATTCCACCCCCTTACAGCTTTGTTAAAACATATATAGCTTTTATTATATTGCACTCTGGGAGTGAATTGGCCAATGATTTTGGGTATGCATAATTAGTATTACCCCCTCTGGCTTCATTTTTAATAACTATCCATTATTACTTAAGACAGCTTTGTGTTTAGTACTAAAAAATTATGCTTAAATAATTTACTATAATGATTTATTTTACAAGATTTATAAATTTGATTTAATTGTTTATTTCTTTCAATTGCTATTCAAAACTAATAAAATAGCAATGTATTTATCTACCAAATAATACTAATACTTTTAAATTGTTATTTTAGTCCAGTCAGAGCCTAGACTGGGTTTGAAATCTTATCTCCACTCAAGCAGATTTTCCAGTACATTCAAAATAATCTCTATTGAAAACCACTTTAGTAAGATTTTGATGTTAAATATATCATCATTTAAAATTTTGGAATTATTTATTTAGGGACCTAAATAAAAGGTCACAATATATATATATATATATATATATATAAATAAAAGGTCACAATATATATATATATATATATATATATATATATATAAACAAAACAATTTTGTACACAGCCACTTCAATATTTCAAACAGAAAACTGGTTTTCATCACAAACTATAGCAAAATAGCTTCCTTCAAAACTTAAACATTAAAAATTATTTGCACATAGGTTAATATTTTTTTAATCACTCCACAGGTGATATATTGTGACAAATGTATGAATTATTTTTTAAAAATGACAAAAAAAAACTTCATCTATTTTCTTATCAAACTTTACAAAACTAATAATTTATTAATTATAAAATTTTTATTTATATATATATTTTTTTATATATATATATATATATATATATATATATATATATATATATATATATATCCAAAAATGCATACAAAACATGTGTATAAAAAACTGTGCAAACATATTAAATCTCAAATATATATTTTAACTATATATTTAATCATGTGGATCAGATATATATTTTAAAGCCTTAAAATTTTTTTTATATAAGACTATATTAAGTAAATTTCTTTATCTGTACTATTATAATAAAAATATTAAATTATATATTTCAATAGTATAAAAAGTCAATCAGTTAGCCTATTTAGTTATCAATTATTTAAAAGTTATTTTAAATTGTTTAATATTTACTTGAAAGAATAAAATTAATATTCTTCAAACTAAAGAAGAGTTAATCTACGGTTTAATATGTTTTAAATAGATGTAATAGATAAAGTTAGTTTATGCTGTCTGAAATGGTTAACTAACATTGTTAGGATTTTTAGTTGTTAATTTTTAAAATAAATTATTTTAAAGTAATAATTATGATTTATTAAATATCAATTTAAGTGTGGGTATTTAAAAGCAGAGTTTAAGGATAGTAAGTATAACATTGAAATTAGTGTTAATTTTCAATTAATTTTAAATATTAGTCAGTAACTAATTTATTTTCATTGCTTTAAAAGTGGTTTTTAATGTGCATGTGTGTGTGTGAATGTTTAATGCATACAGATGGAATATTGAAAGATGAAAAGATTTATTAAAAATAAATGTATTTTAAAAATTGAATACATTCAATTAGTTTTTAATTATTAAAAAAATAAGCTTTTAAACAATTCAGGGGAAAGAATAAATAAGAGGGATATTCAAATAAAAATAATCTGAAAATAGATAATTTTTATTAGTATTAAATAAATTATTTATTGTAGTAATTAAGCTATAATTAAAAAAATTATTTTTGTCTAGAACATCACATGACCAAATTGACTGAATTTAAAGTAAAGTTTAAGGTCAGATCAATTATGAAAAAAATATGCTAGTAATTTAAACATTATAATGAATATTGAAAGATTGGTTTAAAATACTGGAAATACAGTAAAAATTTGATGCATGGGTATGCAAAAGATAAACACACATTAATATAAAGACACATAAAATTTATTTATACACTTCACTTAAAATTGCACTTCAAATCTTTACTTTAAATTTTATTTCATTTTGAAGTAAATTGTTAGATTTTTATTTGTCTATTTTTTAAGTCAATGTTAAAGTTTAAGTTTTATTTTTTATTTTTGCTATCTTCATGAAAGAGTAAAAACTAGCAATTTATCCATGAAGTATTTCTCCTGAAAGTATATGATCAACTGATTTATCAAATAATTTTAAAGGCTGCTAAAAATTTCTAATGTATTTAAAAAAAAAGCCAAAGGAAAAAATAATTCATATAAGGAAAAGTATGTCATTTTATTTTTATATAAGTATTAGCTAAATTCTGGACTTTTTCTATATGACTATCTCTGGCAAGTTTTAACTATCAATTACTTATTAATATTAATTATTGTTACCAAGGTAGTCAATATTCTTATATCATGCTAAAATATATTATAATGAACTTTTATAAAAGTATTAAGTCAGTAAAAAAAAGCAGTGACCATTATTTAAATTTGTCTTATAAAATTATCATAAAAGACAAGTTTATGAAAACAAATCTTTAATTATAATAAGAAAAAGTCTATCCAGATTGTTTTATGCTAAAACAAATAACATAGTTATTTGTCTTAAATTCATTTATTTATTTAGTTGAATAGTTTTTTTCTAAATTGATGATTGCTTCAAACATATTATTGTATTTAGAAAAGGAATAAATATAATTTAAGTTTCAGCAATTCACTTATAATAATAAAACTTCATAAATAGCAATTTTAAATAAAGAATTATTATTCTGTTTGTTGCTCCTCTGATATTCATTGCCATTAAAAATGTCTTTTAAAAGAAATTGATTGTTGTTAGAATTATTTGCAGTCAGCTCCTATTATCTCACATTTGTGAAATTTTACTGCAAACTTTTCCTCAAAATATCTATCTATCTATCTATCTATCTATCTATCCATCTATCTATCTATCTATCTATCTATCTATCTATCTATCTATCTATCTATCTATCTATCTATCTATCTATCTATCTATCTATCTATCTATCTATCTATCTATCTATCTATCTATCTATCTATCTATCTATCTCTCTATATATATATATATATATATATATATGTTAATTCAGGGCTGTGTATATGTTCCTATAATATGTCCTAGTATCCTGGATAAAAGGACTGAAAAGTTTTCCTTATAAAAAGGGAAATGAACTTTTAATCTATTAAAAAGGGTATTATAGTTATTGTGTGTATATATACATATGTTTAGAATGATTGTATCCATAGTTTATATAGTATATTATGATTATTAATTATTATAAATATGTGTGTACACACAGCCTTCACAATGGAATGGGTAAGATATACAGTCGGCTGTTTTATTTATAGGTTAGAGTTTTCTGAATGGTTATTTAAAATTATATAAATAATTGTGCCCAGAGATATAACAGATTTTTGCATATTTATGAAACGTATTTATGAATGAAAGTAGTATAAATATCAGTATGTGTGTGCATTGTCACCATTATGCAATAATAGTTTTGTCAGTATATATATATATAATGTTAAACTGTGTGAATGAATTATGTCTTTTGTACATGTGTGTGTGTGTGATGAATAACTATACATATGTTCATTATTATTATTATCTCCATGCCTTTTATTATCAGTAATATCATTTTTGAGGCAATTTAAAATGGATATTATATTACTTGAATATGTATTTAATTCCATCCATGAAAGAGAATGTGGCTCATTCATTCATCTGCACTGCCTGCACATAGTACCAGATGTTCATTGTATTTTTTCTAGTTTATATTTCCCTTATCTACTTTGCCTAGATTAGAGTACATTTTGGTGTATATCTACAGACATATTCAGCTTTATAATTCATTATTAGCTCCACTATAATTTTTTTTAATTTCAGGTATATTATCAGCATCAAGCATAATTATTTCCTCACCCAAACATAGGAATTGTTAATGTTGTCTTATATTGCATAATATTTGTTTCTATAATATTAACATCTATTAAGCATATCCACACTGATTTTTAATACTGTCTTTCAATAAGAAAAGTGTATAATATCTCATAGTAGCTTGGACAAGGGTATATTGTTTTACTTTATGGATACTAGTTGTAAATAAAGATCATACTTGATACATGAGAGAATTATCGGGTACTGAATATGACTTATATGATAAAATTGTATAAATGGTTTTAAGAAAGATATACCAATGTATGAAGTTATTAATATTTGTAAATATAGTATTAAAAGAAATACTTATTGTAAATAAATGTTTTTACTATATGGATTATTTAAATAAATCATTTTTATATAGCGCGATGTTTGTAAACTGTAATATTTAAAACAGCATTACACTGTTGCACATGCGCTTTGAAGATTTTAACTATAAATGAATGAATACTAACACTCAACCACATGATAAAGTCTTTAGAAAAGATAGAATGGGCCCATTCTATCTTTTCTAAAGACTTTATCATGTGGTTGAGTGTTAGTATTCATTCATTTATAGTTAAAATCTTCAAAGCGCATGTGCAACAGCGTAATGCTGTTTTAAATATTATATGGATTATTATATGTTGTAAATAAATATTTTTATTATTAATGAAATATATTTTTATTTCATTGCCATTATGATATCATTGCACAAGCACATCTATTTATCAGAAAATCTATTTTAATAAAGTTTGTGATAGTAATTATTTTAAAGTATATTTCAATGATCACAGAGGTTTATACATTTATTTTGCTTAATAATTATTGTACCTGCATTTTTTGAAAATAAATGTTATATTATTTACTTCATTTCAAATTCACTTGTGTAATTGGCAGCATAAAAATGCCCTTGCTGCCTTCTACATTATTTTGATATTGCTTATTCAAATTTGCACCAGAAAATATAAGATTTTTGTATTTTGAGGTCAGTAGAAATGAAATATTTAAATAATTGTAATGTATTTAGAAATATTTTTCTAGTTACCAATTATATATTACTGAAGTATTTGAATACTCTGTTATTATGTAATTTCATTTTTACTTTCTTAAAAATACTAACATTTCAAAATAAATTAAGAGCAGTGTCAAATATTCCATGTCTAACTTAAATAATTATCTTTATACTTTTTGTTAAAAATTATTACCATTAACATTTTGTTCCAAGTGCATTTTATTCTGAATTTTAAACCCAGAGACCAAAATATTTAAACCTGGAAAGAATCTATATTTGAGATAAAGATATTTTAAGAATTAAAATAAAATATTTTGAATCTTGTATTTTAATAATTATATTTAGCTGTGGCATTGTGTACAAGAGAAAAATTATGTTATATGGTGCCTATTTATGTAATCTAGCCATTGCCTCTTTGTTTGGGTCATGTTCTGTGACTGTTCCATTCTTTGTTGGATTACAATATGTATCTCATTAGTTAACATATTAAATAAAAATAATTAATGAATGACAATAATTAATAAATGAAAAATAGAGTGATAAAAAATTACATAATTGAATGTAATAAGGCTTAAAATTTTCTCTAATATGATCACTCTTAAATCATCAGTTGAGTAATCTGATAAAGTGAAATGTTTAGAAACTAGTCTGTTTTTATTTTTATGTAAAAATGTTAAATCTATGGTTAGTTGTTCTAATATGTAGAATGTTTACTGATTCATCTACACAATGGTTCAAGCATTTGCTACATTCTGTTGAATATATTAAGTTTACACTTCTACAATTGACATAATTGGGCATGTATCATTTAAAAGGATTAACAGAACAATTTTTGTAATAATAATATGTTTACATGTAGGAGATATTTTACCTCCACATGAAAAATACCTTTTTTCTGATACAAAATAAATAATAAAATGTGTTTTTACAAGTCAATCCTTAAGTGTTTTATATCTTTGATATATAACTTGTTTATCTATAAACAAATAAATAAATAATACCAAAATATGTCATTTAACAACATTTTAAAATATTACATTATTATAATATAATATTTGAAGTACAGGCACTCTTCATATACCTGGAGTCTAATAGTAAATATAAGGGATTTGAACTCAGACTTTCAAACACCTTTCAATTATACACACTAAATGTGTGTGATCATGTGTATCATCATCACTGGATAGTTGAAAGGTGCTTGAAAGTCTAAGTTCAAATCCCCTATATTTACTATAATATAAATAATCTTTCACTAATTCCTCATTGTAACTAAATATTAGTGAAATAAGATGTTTTCTTTAAACAAATATTAAATAATCTATTTAGGAATTTTCATGTGCAAAAATAATATAATGGATCATATATTTATTTGCATTTTGCAGTATCATATACTCAGAACTCTCATTTATTTTTCAATGTAGACAATAAATAATAGATAATAAAAATTGTAGAATAGAACTTTATCAAAAATTATAAATAAAAATTAATTTAATAATTATTCAATAAGATACATAAAAAATACAATTTACATTTTGTAATTCAGATGTGTTCATATACATAGTAAATAAAATAAAGTCATACATCACATGACTTCATTTGATAAACTAATTAGCATGCTCTTTATTTTAGTAAATAAACATATTTTAAAAAATCAGGATAAACAGTCATTACTGATTAGTTGTTTTTTTAAAAAAACTTATACACAAAATTATTTTTATTGTCAAGCGTTGTTAGCCGAGAGCTCATCGCACCCACCTTGCAATGCTTGCAGACGGGTGTGGATTCGCGTCCCGATGCTATGACATATGGAAAAAAAATTTTATTTTTATTTTAAACCCAATTTTATTTCAAAAGTCTTATTAACTTTGATTTTTATTCATAGTCTAGATTTTCGCGTATTGTAACTAAATGATTTAAAAACATTTAATGTAATTAATGCTTTAATTGGGGGAAAAGATTGTTTTGGAGATGAACTTTGTCTTGATTCGAATAAATAATTTTTGAAGTTTTTAAAATAAAATTCTAGATATAAAAAAATTAAAAAACATAATAAAAAAAGTGATTGGAGATATTCCTTTATAATGTTCATTAGTAGCCAGTTATCTAAAATAATCCATATCCTAAATAAATAATAAAAATAGAAAAAAATTATTGGGAATAAAATAATAAAAATGTTTTTGAAAAAATGTAAGATTATTTTGTATATATTTTAATTTATGATTTATAATTAATTAAAATTTATAAAAATGAATTCCTGGAACATTATGATATAATGACCAACTAATTATAATATACACGTGTCTATATAAAATAGATTGAACCTCTGTCATTATTATAAATAATATTAAAATACTACAATAGAGAATAAAAAATAAAATTTAATTAAATAAACCAATTACAGATAATTTGAAACCTGTCAATTAAACCATAGTAATTTGCAATATATATATATATATTATAACGATCCAAAAGAAAGTGAAGATCGAATCTTACCATAATCTGCACTACAAGGGTGCCATCTAGGCATTTGAACCTAGAAAAATTTATAAAGTAGGCAGATACGCTCTGTTAAGATCCCACTTTATTTTATATTTAAACCGTTAGCCTACTGTCACTAGCTCAGCAGAGTAGCAGAGGTTTATATTTATAAATTCTTATCTAAGACTATTTTTAATATTAAACAAAGAATAAAATAAGCCACTGCCAGTAATTAATACACAAACAACATTTATTTATGCACATATATAATCATTTAAATTTGAGGAATAACATTTATTATTTAGATTTTAATATTAATTTTTTATTTAAATTACTATTTTAAGATTGTTGAGTATGAATGAAATTAATATTTTTATTAAGATCATCGAGTATGAATAGACTACATCGATTGTATTTGAAAAGAAAATGTTCTATCCCTTATTTAACCTTAGGCCAAAAGTTCGCAGCCAAACCAACGTCAATCCATCTGATATATCGATGTATTCAATGCAGCATGAATACAACAGGACAAAATACTATACTGTCAGGAATGTACATCTGAACAGTAAATAGAGTTGGAGAAGACATTGTCTCTCAACCAAACAGGAATGCTACATTTGTTGGTGAGTAGAATAATAAACAAAAAACTCCATAGGAATGGACCACGTCTTCCATCTTATTATCCAATTCCATAGGCAAAAAGATGGTGTATGGCATATATATGCAATCCTGCCCATAGTGGATCTCATGCTACATTTACTAATTACATCAATACATCTAATCTATTGACCCAATTTAACTACGAAACAAATAACCTAAGATTACCCTCCCTTAAACTATATATATGTTTACAAATCTATATAGCCATTCATGCCCGACTTAAATTTAACATTTATTTAAATTCACACAGATGAATTTTATAAAATTTGTTTTATAATGTTGAGTATAGATCGGCTACATAGATTCCACGGTCAAACACATTTCAAAATAAACATAACCGATCAAAATACAAAGTCATTGATAACTTCAATTGCAGAGGGAATACAAGAAATCCAATGGCATTCATCATAAGATGCTGTATTGACATCGATGACTTATATATTCTAATTGAATATGAAAACCACAACATAATTAACCGCTAACGAATCCATGCAACGTCCATACCCAACTTAAATTTATGCATTTAAATAATTCAAACAATAAATATTAATACAAATAAAAAATAATAAAATGGAAATGATTTTTTTTTTTTAGCAAGCAAATATGTAAAAATTAAACATTTATAATTAATTTGAAACATAAGTCAGATATATATAATTTAAATATTAATTGTCAATTTGAAAATCAGATAAGAGTTCATTTTTAAATTTAGGTTAGCTGAATCTTTAAAAAAAAATTAATGAAAGTTCTTAATCACTTTTTTTTGTTAATTTGTAAAGTTCATAGCTCGGGATAGAAGAGTCCAGGTTCCTGTTTTTAATTCTCACAGCATCTCCATTGGAAGACCGATCTGATGTTCTGGAGGTGACCTTAGCTGGTTTCATTTCGGAATTACAGTCATTTCATTTTTTTAAAAAAAATAAGAGAGTGTGATATGTGCGTCCTATCACATGTCTCAAACACAAAAAAGCTGGCCCTCTCTGGAACTCAATATTTCTCTTTTTATAGTATCCACACAGATTCAACCAACAAAACATCACTAATCCATCATTTTCATTCGGGTCCGGGCTGAGGCTTGGTGCTTCCATTGGTCAAGCTAATTCTTTTTATTCTCTTATCTATCTTATCCTCTGACTTTTTAATTACAGTATATAAGAGCCCTAAGGGCTAGTTTGGTTTTCAATAATTCATAAACAATAATTTCCATTTACAAAATATATAAATCTTTTTACAAAATCTTGTACTTTTTTATAACAAAGTACATTCAAATACTTTTATTTATTAAAAAAAAAAAGAAATAATTTTTTAAAGTTTTGCATCTGTGCGAATATATATATATATATATACGTATACACATTTAACAACTCTTTAATTTTTTTAGCTTTTATTTCTGAACTTATTTTTATTTGCAAATTAAAATTTTTTATTTTAAATTAATGTAACAGCCTATTTATATATCGTTACAATATACACTGAACAAATGATGAAGATATGTGTGATTGCGATTTGAACCAACTGTTGAGTGCTGGTTTAGTATGAAATGTAAATCTTTGGGAATCATTTATTTTTTTCACATGCCTTTGATCATATGTTTCAGTAATGTGTAATGGAATTGTATTTAATAAAAAAAAATACATAAAAAGAAAATAAGTTTGGAATTTCTCTAGAAGTAAACATGTAATATATGGATTACTTAACAAAATATATGTTTCTAATGTATTTATGGTATGAGAGGTTGGTTTGGCTTAGATTGCAAATATGGTATAACTCATTGGAAGCTTCCATTACTCCATGTTCAATTAAATAAACCAAGTGTATTTTCAATGGGATAGGGTCATAATTATGGGGTTTTTTGGTTTGATAAGCATGATTATGATGCTAATGCATTAAAATTAATTAATTTTTTATTTTTTATTCTCTGTTGTAGTGTTTTAATATGTGTGCATATATATATAATATTGGTAGTTTCAAATTAAAAAAATATCCATTTAAAAAATAATGCAACATGATTTGTCAATGATAGATGCAAAATGATTACTTATTAAAAAATGATACATCTGTAAAAAAAAAATTAAAAAAAAATGTATTTTTGTGATACTGATTTACCAAAAAAACCCAAAATGAATGCAGAAAATGATGAACGCAAAACAAATCAATCGAAAGTTATATATATATATATTGTAACTATTATATTAGCAATGACAAAGTTATATAAAGATACTTTTGAAAACCAAGATGTGTGTATTGATGAGAGAAATGAAATATGCACAAGTTGATCTATTTATTTAGTTAATTTCCTCTTTGTTTCAAAGCAAATAGTCTTTAAATTCATTATGGAGAGTACACCAAAAATTTATAAAGACAGCAAAAGCTTTTATATGTGAATGAGGTCAAAAATATTGAAATGAGATTTTTTCCCCCTCTCTCTCACTCTTATTTAAAACATCCAATAAACATCACATGATCATCATTTCTTATGCCTGCTCAAAACTGTTATTAAAACAGGCAAAACTCTCTATACGTATTGCCACTCAGTGCAAGCCAAAATAATAAATGGATGCCAGAAGGCTTGAGCATAAAATTCCAATCTAGTGCCTACTCATCCAATATCTCCAGACTAGTTTCTGGCTTGTGGCCTTCATCAGTGAGGAGCCTTGGATCTGAGAGCACTGCACCTAGATCTTAGAATCTAATGCAACCCTCCAGCATCCACCTTTTATTTCTACTTAACTATAAAACTATGAGTGTTAGGACTCATAGTTTTGTAGTTAAATAGAGATAAAAGGTGGCTGCTGGAGGGTTTAAGACTCATAGTTTTGTAGTTAAATGAAGATAAAAGGTGGCTTCTGGAGAATTGCATTAGATCCTAAGATCTAGGTGCAGTGCTCTCAGATCCAAGGCTTCTCACTGATGAAGGCCACAAGCCAGAAACAAGTCTGGGGATATTAGTGAGTAGGCACTAAATGGGAATTTTATGCACAAGCCTTCTGGCATCCATTGATTACTCTGGCTTGCACTGAGTGGCAATACATATAAAAAGTTTTGCCTGTTTTAATAATAATTTTATTTAAAAGAGAGGAGAAAGTAAAACAAATTATATATTAAATTAAAACTATACAAGAAGTGCAAATTTATACTCAATTTACTAGAAGCGATAAAAATACTCTGGATATTTGAACTTTTATGACAGATGGCTCGCTAGATTAAAGCAAATAGCCAATCTGTTCTTAACCCTAATACAATGTTCAATATCTCTTCCCTATCAACTAGTAGACAAAGAAGACCTTTTTAAAAAGAAATAAAATATCAACACTATGTGTAATTGCATTTAATGTTTTGTTTAATGTTATTTATAGGAAGAAAAAATAATTTCAAGAAAGAGTAAAGCAAGAACCTTCAATGTTTTTATTTCATCTTTTGAATATTCAAATAAATGAAAGAAAAAGAAATATTGAATTTTCAAAAAACAAACAAATTAAACAGTGAAAAACTGAACTTTGAAACTGTCCAAAATGCCAACTTTTATTCATGAATGAAATAGAAAAACAAAATATTAAAAATAAATAGTTCATGGAATGAATTATATGGTTATTCATAAAGAATAATTTGAATTAAGTTATTTTTAGAAAAACAGTATAGAGATAATTTTTTTCTTTTTGCATATATTTATTTGAAAAGTTATATAAAGACAGAAAAAAAGACAAACTTTTATTATAATTCTTTTTTGAAAAGTATTCAAGAAAGAAATCTCTTATGAAGATACTATTAATTTATTTTATTATTCATATATTTTTTTCCAATAATAAATTATTTCATTATTACTAAGTTGTTCATTTTTATTTTATGCCTATATTGAAGCAAGTATAGAATAAAATACTTTGATGTGTCATAAAATATATAAATTATTTACCCTCAATTATCATATTGCTATAATACTTTTATTTTATGCTACACATGTTAATGAATACATATAATTAATGCCACACACATGACTTGTAGAATCCCTTTCTCCCCATAGCTCTGAGAATATCCTCTCCATTGCATGATGTTCAGGATGTATAGCACTAGAGGCACATGAATGTTTACCCACCCACCCACCCACCTACCCACCTACCTACCTACCTACCTACCCACCTACCTACCTACCTACCTCACTGCCTGCCTGCCTACCTGCTGCCTGCCTGCCTACCTACCTACCTACCTGTCTGTCTGTCTATCTATCTATCTATCTATCTATCTATCTATCTATCTATCTATCTATCTATCTATCTATCTATCTATCTATCTATCTATCTATCTATCTATCTATCTATCTATCTATCTATCTATCTATCTATCTATCTATCTATCTATCTATCTATCTATCTATCTATCTATCTATCTATCTATCTATCTATCTATCTATCTATCTATCTATCTATCTATCTATCTATCTATCTATCTATCTATCTATCTATCTATCTATCTGTCTGTCTGTCTGTCTGTCTGCCTATCTGTCTGTCTGTCTGTCTGTCTGTCTATAGAATGAGCCTTAGTTAATCAACAGTTAGTCTCATATTTTACTTGTACATTTTTTCTGCTTTTGCTTTGATTGCTCAGAGTTACCATTACGTAAATTAGCACCAACAATGTGTAGGCTCAAATATCCTATTTGGATAAAGAAGACAAATATGTGTGGCACATATGTGTGTAAACTATTTCCCAGCATATGCCATATATTTATATATTCACACTTACTAGTATATGTGCATGTGTGGTCAGATTGTATAAACAGTCAATAAAACCAAAAGGCCAAGCAGGTACTCTGAACCAGCGGACACAGGGTTACCCCCAAGCCCTTAGTTTAAACCTCTACCTGTGCTTCCAAGCCTCAATCATCTAATTAACATGCCTGACATTACCCAGCTTCCCTTTTTCATACAGTGCAATATAGATCAGAATTCAAACATGGACTCTAATTATGGTTCTTTTAACAGCTCAGGGCTGGCACCTTAGTACACAAGTATAAACATTGTTATTGCATTATTAATAATAACCCTTTTTAGGTATACTATGAAATCAGACTTTTATGTTAATTTTATACACATGGCTAGGCATACCTTACTATGGATTGGGTTCCAAACTGGGGATGCTCATTTTAATACTGAACAAAATTTAATTCTAAATGATTATCCTACAGTTCCAACATATAGAAAAATACTTATATTTAATCATAATAATAATAAAGTTTTATTGTCAGATTGAATATAATGAATAGGGAGCTTACAAGTTAATTTACTAACAAAAATGATTTCACTGGCCTTTACATTATTACATGTGAAAGTCATGGTAATTTACATATTAGGATGTGTGTCCAAATTAACTAAGGATTAATCTTAATACATAATTATCAGTCATTATGGCTTTTTGAAATATTAATCAATTAAAAAGTATCATGACATGGATTGTTGTGAACAGATTTGATTGTATAACTATCCAGGGATATACAGGCATAGGTGAAGGTTAAATCAAATGAATAATTTAACTATTGTGGTTCTATTATTATCATAATCTTTGTTTATGGTTGTACTGGATTTGAATAAGATTTAAGATTGGATTGGCAATCAAATGGTGTGGTTCGACACTGAAGAGTGAATTTCCTTGGTTACAGATGTGCATCTGAGTCTAGCCAAGGGTGAATTCCAATGAGAAAGAAAAAATATGCCGAAATCTAGGATTTGGGGTCGAAAGGAGTCTCCAGCTCTCTGCAGGACTTAGAACAGTGCTAATACATGGATTAGGAATCTAGGCAGGTGGTGACTGGTCTGCCCTTATGCAGGTTGACCATATGTCACATGAACCATACAAGAGATACAATGGTAACAAGGATATATTTTGATGATGAACCATGACAGCAGACAGGGAACAGGAATGCAAAAAAATATGTCAGCATAAATAAGTATATTTAGATAAACCTTCCACCCACACTATGAAATATCATGAATTTATTTTTATTTTTTTAATTAAAAGTCTCCCTGGATAATTACCATGAGGTTTGGATAAGATTCATAACCCACTCACAAATAAAATTGATTAATAAATCTTTTAAAATCTTTAATGATTATAAAAAAAAAAAAAAAAATTGGAATCAAAAAGTATTCCAAAAAAAAAAAAAAATCAACTGCAAAACCATTAATACATTTTAACTCTCAGAAATTATTAGTATGATGAACCACATTCAAAAGAAATCCATTATCAAAAAAATGTTGTCATCGATTATTACCAATATACAACAAGTGTTCTAAATTTACCTATCATATAGCATATACAAGGAATGCAGCACAGACATTTATATAAAGTTACAATATTGCCTTTGTATGGGAGACTCTAGATAACAATACTGAGGAATTACTAAATTTATTTCCCATTCATAAAATATAAAATTGAAATTATAAATAGGATCATCTTTATTCTGCCAAGCAAGGTAAAGTTTTCGGCATAAAATATTAACATATATATTTTCTTAAACATATAAATTTGAGTATAAAATAATTATAATAAGCACACACAATGTTTAACTTTTACATATTTAATTAAATTCTAAACCCTCACCATCCTCCAGCAACAGAAAATTACGATTTCTCAGAAATATAATAATAGAATTTTACTTGACATGATGCGGGGATATAATAGTGAAAAAAAATCTATTTATGATTTATTTTTATGTTTTAGAGTTTTAAAACTGTGTGTCTTCACAAACTTGCACTATCCCAGGGAACATTGAGAGAGGGGAAGTGTAAACAATTCTATAGTTAAATTTTATTCCCTCCATCATTCAAGTGAATGTAAAATAAGATAAAATACAATAAGCAAATTAATATTTGCTGTGTCAAATATTTAAAGTCAGTAAAATCTCAACATATAAAATATTAATAAAATTTGGTAAGTTAAAACTGTGGAATTATATAATATATGTCATTAATTAGAGTTACATGATTTAGATAATGATTTAATTACTAGCTAGCTTATGGACATATCCAGAATTCCTTCTCAGCAGACTATCTAAGGGCTTTTTGGATATAGGGATTGGCATGGTGATAGCAAATGTGGCTTGATCTTGATGAGGAATACAACTTCAGGATGCCCTCTGCCTGATGACTGTGGGGAAGCAGACAACCAACTACTCTGCACAATTTCAGGTGCTGTACCCATTTGATATATAATTAAGAAGTGTTAATCTTGTAGGGTCTTTTAATAAAACTATGACAAATTTTCAATAAAATGATTTCAATAATAGTTTCTATAAAATATGACAGACTGACTTCAAATATAGTCATTTTTTTTCTTTTAACAATACCCCATTCCCCTCTTATATATGGTTCACATATGCCTGGGGTGGATTTTGTTATCTTTTAGTGGATTTTTCCTTAATTTTCTCTAATTGCTGTTGTATCTGAATTTTACTTCAACGGTCCTTTGTGCCACCACATGGGTTTCCTGATCTTTGTTTCTATTCCTTATTTTACACCTTCAAATATGTGTAGATATTTAAATGTGTTAAATGGTAACTCTTTCATCTAATTGTTTCACTAGATTTGGAAATAAGGTACTTACATAACTTTAGTAATGGCTTATTTTTATTTCCTGGCATATCTCCCATTGTATTGAATAGATTCCATTCACATTACTTAATTGATCATGCTTTTTTCTTTAACAAAATATTTGCTTTTTAAACTTACTTAAAATATGGCATGATTTAAAATAACTGTTAACTTTAAAGATTTCTAAATTGTACACACACATGTGCACATATACTAGTGTGTGCGAATATATAGAAATTTATGACATATTTGGGAAATAGTTTTAGATTTGAACAAACATGAAGCAAGCATATCTGCATGCAGATATGTGCTACTTCAATATGTGTATAAAATAGAGAACAGGAAGTTTTTTTTTATTTGGAAAAATCCAAAAACTGAAAGGCAAGATTAAAGTTGAAAGAGGAAAAATCTGGATAATATTGTCCTGGAGAAGGAACTGATGTTGCTATTAATTTATAGAACAATAGGAAAAAAGAATAACAAATTGAAATATTGTTAAATATTTATATAGATTAATATTAACATGGTTAAAGAAGAAAAATAGTGAACAGCAAATAAATATGGAGTCACTTGATACCAAACAAGAGCAACCAATGGAGACTAAGACAGTAGTAGAAGAAGATAATTTGACTGAGCAAGTGTCAGAGGAGCAAAAGGCAGCTGCAGTTATACTGAAAATGTTGCAAGCAGTAATGAATCAAAATCAAAAACAAATGAAAGAAGAAAATGATAGAAGAAATAAAGCAATGAGAGAGGATAGGGTACAAAAGGTAAAGCAATGAAAAATGAAAATGAAAAAAGAGATAAACAAAACAAAAAATGAAATGATAGAATACAAGCAGAAATTAAGGAAAGGCATAATAAAAGTTGTCAAAGTAAAAAAATGAAGGATAAACCAATGAAAGCAGAAATACTAGGAGCAATGAAAGAAAAAAATGATAGAACAAATAAAGAAATAAAAGAAGAAATGCTAGCAGTAATAAACCAAAATCAAGGAAACATGGATAAAAAGAAAAAAGAAATTAAATGTATAATGAAATGAAAGAAAAAATTACAAGGAGTAGAAAATAATATAATCACTCCGAAGACAGAGATGATAAAGCAAATGGATGAACAAGTCCAGAAAAAATTGAAGTCCATAGAAAAGATGTCTTTAGGTCTATGAAGCCATTAGAACAATCCAAGATAAAATACAAGAAACAGTTTAAGATTAGGAGAAAGATTACAAAGACTGAAAGTGAAAAGAAAACATTAGTTAAAGGCCAAAAGAAGATACATTAGTTAAAGGCCAACATGGGCTTGGTGAAAATATTAAAAGCATTAATCAATTTTTGAAGATAGAAATGTTTAGAGACTATTCAAGGAGAAACCATAACTGAGTATCTAGAGTTTAGAAAGCCTAGTTTTGAACTAAATCCACTGATTAGTAAAGAGTAAATAGCTATCACATAAACAAACCAATTACTTATCTGAATTTAAACAACAAATCTTAAACAACTTTTGGTTGGAAGAAAATCAGGAAGTGATAAAGTACCAGCTTATGCAAGAGAAATTTTGAATAACACAATTCTTCAGAGGGCAGGTTGCCAAATTATGAACACTATCTGCATGTGCAATCACTAAAAGTCAAATAGGATAATAAGACACAACTTATCTTTCATGATTAAGCAGATGGTTATGAGTTCTGACAGAAGGACTATTGGAAGAGGTGATGGATTTTTTAAATGTTGTATATATGAATTACCATAAGCAGAGTAAAGAAAGAAAGCTTCTTACAGTAGCCCAATCATCACATAGGAAAGATGAAACATTGCTTGGTAAGATGAAGCTTGATTATAATCCAAGATACCAACCTTATAGATGTCAGCCAAGAAATAAAAGAAGCTTAAAGTAGAATGAGAGTGATATATAGATCTAACACATCAGCCACTCTGAAAGGGAAGTTACTAGTAACCAAGGACAACTCTTATCTCCTGTTTTTAATCCACATGAGAGATCTATTCAAGTACAGAAAGCAACATCCAATCATGAAGATGTTAAACATGAAGGGACCTTGATAGAATATCCCTCATGTTAATGTTTAAAGGATTTAAGAGGGAAACCTAGATATATTGGCAAATTTGTCTTGTAATTGGAAGCATAAGGTAGCTCAATATGCAAGGCAGATGTGCCCAAAATATATGTTAATATTGAGGAGGTGTAAGTCAATGCCCTTATAAATACTGGAAGCCAAATTTCAGTGATTTTGGAATAATTATACAAATGTACTATGACTATTAATGCTTTGGTACAAGTTCTATCAATACAATCATTACAATAAGAAAAAACTACAAATGGACCAAACAGGTTTGAATTAATCTTAAAGTAAAGCAAATATCTTTACAATATGTATTTTTTAATATCAAAATGGCTGCCCTATGATGTGGTGCTTGGATCAGATTTTATGCACCAGTTTGGTTGTATACTCTGTTATACAAAAAGTCAAATGAGTGTATAGGGACAAAATTTCAGATTTGCATCTACAAGATTGTATTCTTTGAATAAAAATCACTTTTTAAATTTAAAAGACCTCAGGTCATGTTAAAATGCACTAACATGGGTGCATTTGCCAAAGGATTATGGAGAGATTATATGAGTTACTGAATCAATATAGTGAAGTATTCTCAGAAATACCAGGAATTACTAAATAATGTGTACATTATATTAAGATCAGGGAGAATAGCCTTACCGAGCTAGATCTTATCCCATCCTTCATCAATATCAAAGAGAAGAAGAAAAAATGCAGCAAATGGTGAATTGGGGAATGGTGACTAAGTCCTTGTCACCCCTTAATTGTGATGAAGAAAAAGAATGGATCAGTGAGACTATACCTTGATGATAAATAATTGAATAAAACTACAGTTCCAGATAGAAATATTCCACCACTTATCCAAGATGTGCTCATTAAATTCAGAGGTCAACAAAATTTTTTCATCATCTTGGATTTAACATCAAACTATTGGCAAATTGAACTTAATGAGGATAACAGGAAGTATACAGCATTTCAATATGGTGGCTATTCTTATTAACTTCAGCAAATGCCACTTGAATTAATAAATAGTGGTGCAGATCTACTGAGATGTCTGGACTAGATTTTATCAGAAACAGTTAAATCTATTGTAACATTATAGATGGATAATGTGGTGACTACCTTTTCAAGCCTTCAAGAAAATTTAATATACTTGGAAATCTTTTTTCAAGAATGTAAGATAAAAGGTTTACAGACTAGGAGCAGTTTTTTTCAAATGCTGAATAAATAACTAGGAGTTCCTTATTTTTGAATAGATTATTAAAAGATCTAGAGCTGAATTATATTATCACAAAAAAGAGGTTTTGATTGTGATATACAAATTCTTTTTGGCATCAGAAATTATCATGATTACTGACCATAATAATCTTGAATTCTTGAACCACAGTTATCTCACTAACAGTTAGTTGGTGCAATGAACACTCTATCTTCAGAAAAATCTGCATTCAGTTCAGTATTGCAAGGCTGCGGAAAACATCATAGCTGACATCCTTAGTCAAAATCCTAGTTATCTAGTAACAGCAACATTTAAGTGCTGAAGAACTTTATCTGGATTTTTTAAATTTAAATATAAATGAAACTGTGAAAGACAGTTTAAAAATCTTGGCTCAGATACAAAGAAATGATGTCAAACTTAAAGATATAAATAGTTATTCAGAAAAGAATTGATGAAGAAATGAATTCTCAAGAAAAAAGGAAGTTATGCCATAAATACTGAATTAGGAATGAACATTTGGAATATCAAGTAGAAGAACACAGATGGAGAATTGTTCCTTATAGCCTTAGAAAGAATCTAATTAATTGCATTCACTGGTTATAAGACAGAATAATTGTTGTGTAAATTATTCTATTGGCCAAAAATGTATGGGAGCATAATATTAATGCTAAATAATTGTAAAATTTGTTGCTAAACTAAGTATGGTAACAGATTGTATGCCAGAGCATTATTTCCCATTTTGCCTAAGAGACCTAATGAAATTTTAGCTATTGATTATTATGGTCCATTCCAGCACTTTGGAGGAAATATTTACTAGTTACTTATGATATTTTCTCAAAATATGGCCATCTATTCTATTACACAAGCTAATACAAAGAATACTATTCATGTGTTGGAAAAACAACACATTCCTATAAATGTAAAACCAGAGCTCATTCTGGTAGACCATGAAATGTCTTTTCACTCTGCAAAATGAAAGCATTGGATAATAAGGAATGATATTAAACATATACTGATCTCCATCCAAAATTCACAATAAGTCTATTGAAGGTTTATGTTCATCAGAATCACCATGAATGGGTCAAGTAAATCAAGACCATAGCAAATTGTATTAATTTGACCTGTAATGAATCCATAGAATTTGATCCTATCCATCTTCATTTTGGGAAAGCATCTCCAAATTTAATAAAAACTCCCTTAGAGATATAATACCAAAAAATATTAATATGGAGGAGGATCAGGATTGCATATCGGAGAATGTGTAACCAAAGAAAAAAAAGAAAATGTAAACAAAAACAAACCCCTTATACTTTCAAGATTGGCAATAAAATGTTTGATGTGAGCCAACCTGAGTAACATGTCTTTAAAAAAAAATTAAGATTTTATATGAAGGATTATATGATCATAAAGAAACAAAATAAAAATGCATTTTTTTTTATTAAGGATGAAAAAACATAAAGGGGACATGCTCACATCCTCAAACCATATAAGATGACAAATGATTGATCCTTATATCAGAAGATGTGAGAGCTGATATTAAACAAAGATAACAGATGGCTTGCTCCCTGTCAATCTTAGATTTGTTAAAAAGAATCAATGACTATGGACAATGAAAATATACAATGTTTTTTTAATAAAGAAATGCAAAATTTGAATATGTTTCATTTCAAAAAATTTTGAATCCAATAAATTGTGTGAAATAGATAAATATCAACTTGTGATTAAAGCAAGAATTTTTTTCATTTTAAATTTTATTTGATAAAAATGCTAAGAAAATGAATGAAGTTGTGATTTAACAAAAGAAATGAAATGTTTCACAATCCCATTGTCTCCTCTTGATGGGAGGAGATATATTGGCAATGCTACATTACATCGAGATATTTTGAAAACCAAGGTGTGTGTACTCATTTACTATATATACATGTACATACATGTAGAGCTGAAATGAAGAGAGAAATGAAATATACACAAGTTAATATATTTATTTAGTTAATTTTCCCTTTGCTTCAAAACAAATAGTCTTTAAATTCATTAGGGAGATGATCCCAAAAATTTATAAAAACAGCAAAAGCTTTTACATGTAAATGAGGTCAAAAATATTGAAATTATATATATTTTTCTTCTCTCTCTCTCTCTCTCTCACTTACTTGAACACAGGAAGTAAAACACATTATATATTAAGTTAAAACTATACCAGAAGTGCAAATTTATAAATACTCAATTTACTAGAAGTGATGAAAATACTCTGGATATTCAAACTTCTATAAAAGATGGCTTGCTAGATTAAAGCAAATAGCCCATCAGTTCTTACCCTTAGTACATTGCTCAATATCTTCCCTATCAACTAGTAAAATCTGCTAGAGATAAATGGAACACAAATGAACAGTCAGAAAAGACCTTTTTCAAAAGAAATAAAATATCAGCACTATTTGTAATTGCATTTAATATTTTATTTAATGTTACTTAAAGGAAGAAGAAAAAAATTCCAAGACAGGGTAAGATAGTCTAAAGCACAAACCTTTAATATTTTTATATTGTCATCTTTTGAATATTCAAATAAATAAAAGAAAAAGAAATATTGAACTTTCAAAAAAAAAACAACAACTAAAAAGTGAAAAACTGAACTTTGAAACTGTCAAAAATGACATCTTTTATTCATGAATGAAATAGAAAACTAAAATATTTAAAATTTAAATGAATCAGAAAATGAATTATATGGATATTCATAAAGAATTATATGAATTAAGTTATTTCTAGGAAAACAGTATAAAAATAAATACTTTTTTTCTTTTTGCACATACATATTTGAGAAGTTATTATATGAAGTCATAGAAAAGAAAAGACTTGAACTTTTAATTTTTGTTTTGAAAAATATTACAAGAAAGAAATCTAATAAAGTTACTATTAATTTACTTCATTATTTATTTATTTATTTTCCATTAATAAATTATTTCATTATTACTAAGTTGTTGATTGTTATTTTATGCCTATATTGACGCAAGTATAGAATAAAATACTTTGATATTTCATAAAATATATGAATTACTTATATTTAATTATCGTATGGCTATAATACTTTTATTTTCTACGACATATGCTAATGAATACATATAATTAATGCCACACACACATGACTTATAGAAAGAACCCCACCCCATAACTCTGAGAATAAGTTTTCTGGTATATGATGTTCAGAATGTACTGTGCTAGAGACAAATGAATGTTTATATATCTATATATAGAATGAACCTTAGTTAATCAAGTAGTAGTCTCATATCATTGTACTTGTACATTTTTATTGCTTCTGCTTCTATTGCTCAGTGTTACAATTACAATATATATATTCATTAGAGCGAACTTACCAATAGCTTTAATCAAGCTTTATTTTATAAGTGCCGAAAGAGAAAAAATTTAAAATCTCTATCAGAAAGTCCCTATCTCCAGAACAATTGGTTTTGAGATTGTGGCTCACCTGCTGGGACTCTAGAAACTAGATCTAAAATGTTAACTCAAAAGTCAGCACTTATAAAAAACATTACTATCGATTTGAAAGCCTGAACTTTTCAGACATGTACATGTGTTCAAATTCAGCCTTACAAACCAGATAGCTATATGGGTCTGAATTCAGCTCAGTTTCACTATATAGAAATAGCCTTTGCAGTATAGCATCACAAAAGCTATCAAAGGTACACTTATAATAATAAATAAAACAAGTCATAAATTTCGTAACTTGCTTTTAAGCTTGCATTTAAATGTTCACTAGAAGGAGCTTACCAATAGCTCTAATCAAACTTTATTTTATAAGTGCTGAAAGAGAAAGAATTCAAAAATTCTATCAGAAAGACCCTATCTTCAGACCAATTGGTTTTGAGCTTGTGACTCACCTCAGTGGAGTGGTGGAACTCTAGAAACTAGATCTAAAATGCTAACTCAAAAGTCAGCACTTATAAAACATGTTACTATCAATTTGAAAGTTACGAAATTTATGACTTGTTTTATTAATTATTATAAGTGTACCTTTGGTGGCTTTTGTGATGCTATTATTGCAGAGGCTATTACTATATGGTAAAACTGAGCTGAATTCAGACCCATATAGCTATCTGGTTTGTAGGGCTGGATTGAAGACATTTATGTGTCTGAAAAGTTCAGGCTTTTAAATTGATAATAATGTGTTTTATAAGTTCTGAATTTTAAGTAGTCCCAGAGCCCACTGAGGTGAGCCACAAGCTTGAAACCAATTGGTCTGGAGATAGGGACTTTCCAATAGAGATTTTGAATTCTTTCTCTTTCAGCACTTATAAAATAAAGCTTGGTTAGAACTATTGGTAAGCTCCCAAAAGCAAGTTACGAAATTTATGACTTGTTTTATTAATTATTATAAGTGTACCTTTGATGGCTTTTGTGATGCTATATTGCAGAGGCTATTACTATATGGTGAAACTGAGCTGAATTCAGACCATATAGCCATCTAGGATTTGAAGACATTTACGTGTCTGAAAAGTTCAGGCTTTCAAATTGATAGTAACATGTTTTATAAGTGCTGTTTTTTGAGTTAGCATTTTAAATCTAGTTTCTAGAGTCCCAGTGCTCCACTTAGGTGAGCCACAAGCTCGAAACCAATTGGTCTGGAGATAGGGACTTTCTGATAGAGATTTTAAATTCTTTCTCTTTTGGCATTTATATAAAATAAAGCTTGATTAGAGCTATTGGTAAACTCCCTCTAGTGAACATTTAAATGCAAGCTTAAAAGCAAGTTACAAAATTTACGACTTGTTTTATTAATTATATATATATAGGAGAGAAAAAGTTCTAATAATTTTCAACTTTTTTTTGTAACACTATATCATTAATTTTGTTCTTTTGAATTATCTTATGATTCATTCATAATGTTTTTAACTGTAAATGTAGAAATATTTATTTCCTATTATTTATTGCATATATTGCTGAATATGACAAAGTCATTTTTATTTATTTTAATTTTAACTTCAACTGCTTTTTGCTTAACAATGTCTTTTTTTTTTTCAATTGTTTTATTTTTATCGTAAGTTTAACATTCAAAAGTTGCATTATTAAGTAAAGTTTTTAGAAATTTCTTTTAGTTTCTTATTAAAACTATTTTCTGCAATTCATGATTTGTGAGTGTACACTTTAAATTAATCTAAGAATATTTAAATTGAGAATAGAATCCAATATATTTCAGTTCATCGTGGGAAAAAGAAAAAATCACTCAAATTGAGATAAGCTTTAATAAAATCTAACTTTATTTTTTCTGAATACGAAACTTTTAATATATTGGATGACAAAAAAAACGCAGTAATTTATTTTAAAATTTACTTAGAAATAATGTATGCTATCATTTTATAATTTATCTAATTAAAGCAATTATTAGTTATATTATAGGAAATCTTTCATATATAAAAAAAAATCAATAGAATTACTTTCTTCCTTTTTTTTTAAAAAAAGAAAGTTTTTATTTATTTACATGAACCCATATGTACTCCAATACATTATGCACATATTTCCAATGTTTCAGCTACCTCCTTATAGTCATTATCAAGTATCTACAAATATATATACATTATTGTTATAAATATATATATTTTAATTCATAATATAACATTTCTTTAGCATCTATATATAATTCTTTTCATTATATAAATTTTACTATTGCATTACTTATCTCCCTCTATTCTTTATTTTTTAAAGCATATACAAAACATTTACAAACCTAGCAGTACCAACTATTCCTTATACATTACTGTATATATACCACTAGAAATTACTTATATTTAAAATCATAGTTTAAAAATTTGTTCTATTTAAAACTGTTTTTTCTTTGTTAATATATAAACTTTGTTTTAATATCCTTTCCTTATATAATTTAATCGTTTTTATCATGTTTATATCAAACTTCTATGTTTAAATTTATTACTATGTATATAAATATGTAAATTCTTATCATTTGAATGCTGTTTCAATCTGGTTTATAGTTAAAAGAATTATATATTAACAAAGAAAAAACAGCTTTAAATAGAACAAATGGTTACAATGATTTATAAGTAATTTTATAATGGTATATAAATAGTAATACATAAAAAATTGTTGGTATTGCTGGGTTTGTAAATGTTTTGTATATTTGTGTAAGATGTAATAAAAATTGGTTTAAAAAATAAACAATAGGGTAAGGAGTTGCAATAGTAAAATTTATATAATGAAAAGAGTTATATATAGATGCTAAAGAAATATTATGAGATAAAAATATATATTTATAACAATAATGTGTATATATATATTTGTAGATCTTTGATAATGATTACAAGGAAGTTAAAGAAATATTAGAAACATGTGCATAATGTATTGGAGTATATATGGTTCATGTAAAGATTTTAAAAAGTTTTAAAAAGAAAAGGGAATAAAGTAATTTTACTGAATTTTTTTATGTATGAAAGATAATTTAGAACCATATTTTAAAAGAAAAACAGTTTATTGTTATTAATTTTTTATTAATAATGATGGTGATGGTTTTAAAGAAAAATTATAAAAAATATAAGCAAGTTATTTATTTACCCTTCAGGAGCAGAGGGCAATGTCTTGGTAAATTCATCTTTTCCTACTAGCCAATACGTTTTATGTTTACCTTTTCCCTAAAAAAAAAAAAAATTAAATATAATCCAATAATTTTTTGAATAAAAAAAAAACAGAAAGCCTGAAAGTTAGTGAACAATATTTGATTTAAGCATTATAAACAATAGATATTTAATTCACTACAAAGCTTGAAGTTCACTACAAAAACAATGATTCAGTAATATATTCTGAAAATATTTTTAGACAATCAATAAACAATTATGTCTGTTAACATGGCACATTATTCAATATTATTGGGATAATTGAGGTAACATTACTAAATAAAATTTGAATATTATAAAATTTAACAGTAAAAAAATAGGTATTTACTAAACTAATTAATCAATAAAAATAATTCTTAGATAATAATTATCTCATAAATTTTTCATATTAGAGATTCAAAATTTTTAAATAAGCTAATATAAAAAAATACAGGAATATGATAACTCAAGCATTTATGAAAATAAAAATATGTCAGCCATCTTGGTTTTGAACAGTCAGAATTTTTTAAGTTATAGACCATAAAAATCCTATTTAATTTAAAATTTAAATATTTCAGACTTTTATTGCAAAGTTAATATGCTATATCCAATGCTTTCTGTCTCAAGTAAAATTCTTCAAGAAAGAATTTTTATCCATACTCAATTGATAATAAAACTTTATTAAAGAATAATCAAAGTCAAATCTAAGAAAATAAGAAAAAAATCTTTTTTTTTGTCTTATTAACTATTGTATTGAAAGATAATAATAGTGAAGTTTATTTTTTTCTTAATGGAATTAATGCATTTCTCAAGTTTTAGAAAAATACAACTATTTTTATTATTGTTTTATCTATTAACATACTAATTATAGATAAATTATTAAATGATCAATATCTTAATTATTTTATGCTGTTTTAATCTGTGAGGTAAAAATTTTGCATTGGGTCTCACTGCTAAATATAAAAAAACACTACGATAAATATGAATGGGAGGACAAATAAAGGCAAAAAATTTCTTATAAGAAACATCCTGAAGTTGATATGTTAATTGTAATGGTAAAAAATAAAATTTATTTAAGCAGAAACAGGATTTTGCACATTAGAAAATTCCAAGACGAGATTTCTAGGATAATGAGTTTCAACCAGTGATTTTAATTTTTTTTTTTAAAGCTTTAGAGTTGTAAAGAATTTAGAATGAACAAGTTTAGACCCCTTGAAACTGACTACAAATATAAGAATTCTGAAAAAAGGGAATAAAAAAGTTTTAACCAATAAGTGCATATGAAAATCTTATTAATTTCAATCATAATATAAAATTAATTAGGGTAAAAAAATTGTTTGTTTTTTTAAAATCTTGTCATAATATATTTTGTTTTAAAGCAGCAGAGAGAATAGAATGACGATACTTTTGACACTGTATTGAAGATCCTAATCTCAGTTGTAATATAATTTCTATGTGATGAGATCATAAATTTTATGTTGTTATTCAGTGATAAGCTGGTTTTGGTAAAAGAATTGCATATTGAGAGAGATAAGGATTTTCCAATTGAGATTTGTCATACCCATAATTTGATGGACAACATGAATAATCCAATTGCCTTAGAAAGGGTATCAATACTTAACCAAAGTAGAGGCAAAATGGTAACACTTTGGATGATTATAAATACACAGTCAAAAAAAAATACCAAAGACATGAACTAAGAAAAAAAATCTTTGGATATTATATTAGAAATTTATTCCATAAGAAATTTATATAAACAGCAAAAGTAAACAAAAATAGATCTCTGGATGATAACTTTTTTAATTTGAACAGAGATATCTTAAGAAAGTTCTTGATGGAAAAAGATTAAATTACAGGATTTGTAGACAAACTATTAAAGATATCTAAAGTGTTCTCAATGTTGGATTTGAATACCAGATATTGGCAGATAAAGCTTCATCCGGCAGATCGTAAATATATGGCCTTTCGATATAATGCAAAGTCATAGTATCACTTTAATAGGATATCTTTTGGGTTAAAGAACAGTGGGGCAGGACTATTAAAATGTTTGGATTAGATACTAAATAAAGATTGGTAACCATGTATATGGATGATGTTATAATTGCATCAAAAACATGGAACATATACATCGTCTGCAATTATTCCTGCAAGACTATCAGGATAAAAACATTAGGATTAATCTGCAGAAAAGCCAGATAGCAGCTACAGAAATGAATTTTTTAGGGCACATGGTCAGTGATAAAGGCATTAAGCCACATCCAGAAAAAATCCAGCCATTAAGAACTTTCTCACACTTAGTAATAAAAAAACAAGTCAGCTCATTCCTGGGTTTATGCACATTCTATAATAAATTTTATAAGAATTTTGCCACAGATATGGAAACATTTTACAGAAAGATACACCATGGAAATGAAAACAAAACCAGGAAAAAGGTTTTAGAGGGGTCAAAAAGAATTTTCTAAGTGAGCTTGTATACCCAGATTTATGTAAACCATTCATTATACAGCCACCTTAATACAAAGGCAAGAAGGTGGTAGACATGGGACATTGTATTTTAGCAGCCATACATTACAGGGTCCAGAAAAAAATTATTCAGTAACTAAGAAAGAGGCCCCTGCTGTGGTTTGGGCATTCCAGAAATTTAGGCAGTTTCTTGTTGGTTCAGAGATGATTGTGAGATCAAATCATAAGAGTCTGAAATTCTTGAACCACAATTATCTCTCAAGTAGTAGTTAATTGGATGGAGCCTCTTTCTCCAAAAGTGTAACCACTCCATTCAATTTTGTAGAGGGGCAGAAAATGTGGTAGAAAATGCATTGCATCAGAACCCAGATTCCACCTTGTCAAACCATTTACAGATAGACAATGTCAGTATGAAAACAATGGGAATGATAGAGGATAAGCCTATAGAAGAAGACTTGAAGCATTTAGTGAATTGACAGAGACAAGATGGTGACTAGAATGCACATTATGGAAGGTCCATGGCAATCCATTGTTCATTAGAGATCAAAAGACCTGATGGCAGTGTATTTTTATGGTCCATTACCCAGGTTTTGAAGAATGAGATACATCTTAGTAGCTTGTGTTGTATTCTCAAAATGTATAACCACATACTCAATAGCTCAAGCCAACACTAACAGTGCCATTAGAGTATTAAAAACCCAATATTTTAATAATGTAGAAAAACCCAAGGCCATATTACCCCATCACGGCACATGGCACACCCTTTATATCTGCAGAATTGCAAGTCTGGTTGGAAAGCATAGAAGTACAGCATGTTTTATCATCTATCATAAACCCTCAGTCTAATCCATGCAAGTCGGTTATGAGGGAATTGGGGTGGCTTTTCAGGGTTTATACTTCAACAGACCATAAAGTATCAGTGAGACAACGTTCATGAATTGTAAATTTTATGAATTGGACAAATAGTGAATTGTCAGGCTTGGACAGTTTCATTTTGGTCAATCTGTGCTAGAATCATACAAGTTGAGATTGCAAATTGTTCCAGAGTGAATCAACCAAGAGGCAGACCAGAAAAGAGCACAGACACAACTTGCATATTGTGCAGAGATAAGGGTGTGAAGATAGGGCAAAGGTACAAATAGGTTTAGGGTGGGGGATCAGGTATGGGTCAGCAGTAACACAGTCAGTCATGCAGACAGACACATTTTCAAGAAGTTTCAAAAAATATATATAAAAGCCCATATCACATAGTAAAAGAGAACAAACAAAATGCTTTTACCTTAGCCAATGATAATGGGGAAATGGGCACATATAATGCAAAGCTTTAAAACCATGTAATCCAAGACAGTAAATTATGATTGGGGGAAGGGGGTAACTAACAAACAGAAATATACTATAATAAGTAATAGAATAAACTTGCTGAAACACCTAGTTTATTCTCATGACTAACTGTGGGGGGTATTGCAACTGTGCAAGATATCTTTCTATATATTATATCATTTTAAAACTTGCAAGTAAAATTTGATTATTTTAGATTAAAAATAAAAGTTTAAAAAAACGAATAAAACAACTTATAGACAAAAATTAAATAAGTAAAACTACAATATTCTATCACTTTTATAAAATATAGAAAATACATTTGATTTAAATTTATTATTTAATATAAAGTTGTACCTTTAATTCAGTCTCACCACGGTAATCCATATGATATCCTCCTAATTCATTAAGTTTATCATGAGTTGATTCACTCACATGAATTCTATATGCTAAAATATAAAAATTTAATTAATAAGGATAGCAATTTAGTCATTTTAAAATATCTACTAAAGAAATATATTATATGATGATAAACTTCCTAAATGTTGTTATATCAAAATGTCATTCACTTTTCCAGATTTACCTTACAAATATAAAATGATTATTTGTTTGCTTTTTCACTACTTGTAAAGATGGTAAATCTGAAAAGTAATATTAATCATGCCAATATAATACAGTTTATTTTTGAGAATATGTATAGGTATATTGTGTTTATATACATTTTTTGAATAATGATACAAGATTTGAGATGATGATGTTTAATAATATATCCATTTAATCTACTTATTTGGATTTGAATCAACTTAGAAGGTAAATAAGACTCTTCATAATCTTAAGAATGGATAAGTAGACCCTGCTGAGATAAGTAGAGTTTTTAATTATGGTGGTAATATGTTAATTTCAAAAATATTACATTTTTAGATATATTTAGATTCTTAAAAAGATGCTTTCTAATCTTAAGAATGTCTCTACTGTTCTAATTTTTAAAAATAAAGGTAATAGACAAAATTGCAATAAGTATCATAATATATCATTCATATAATATAATAAAGATTCTTTCAAGAATTTAATTCCAGACACAGAAAAATCATTACCAGAGACTAAATACAGATTTAGAGAATTAAGTTTGTACTATAAACTTGGTTGTTATTGTCAGGCAAATGCAAAAAAATATCAGGAATAAGATAATTATTTATATGTTGTTATTATTGATTTGTTCAAAGCTTTTGATAACATTAATTGAACTCGTTTATAGTATGGTTGAAATTAACTGGTTGTTTACCAAAATTTATTTGTATTATATGCTTTTACATGATGAAATGAAAAGTGTTATTGCTATAAGTGAAACATTTACTGTATTTGCAATGTTAAACTAGTGATAAACAAATATATGTACGTGCTCCAATATTCTTTTCAATTTTTAAGACAGCAGCCTTTGAAATTATTTATAGATAGCTTAATGAAGCAGAAATCAAGGTGTGATACATGTTTGATAGTGGTGTTATATTTAAATTGATTAAAAATAAAGGCAAGAACTTCATCTTGGATTTTACATTTACAATATGCTAATGATTGTGCCTATTTAAAACATGATTTATAAACATATTTAATGTTTTGACTGCAACATTTAATGACTTTCATTTAATAATGAAAGTTGAAAAACTCAAACTGTTTATCCATCAGTGATAAAAGAAAAATCCTCAGAAATGTTTAGATTGGAAAGTTATCAATTTAAGAAACTTAATGACTTCATGAATAGAAAAATAGACTTAAATCAACTGAAGTATTCCATAGACTTCAATATATTGTTGTTTTTAACAAGTTAAAAGATAGCCTATTTCATCACTGTAAAGTAATTACTGTAACAAATTAGCTGAATATAGAGGTGTTTTTTTAGTTTATATCAAAATAAGACATTGTATCAATGCAACAAAGACATTAGAAAAGTTTTATTCTTCTGTAATCATAAGATCAATAAATAAATTTTCATTTTGCTAGATGCGATACTATAGTTTACACTATTATAAAAGTATACCTGCATTTGATTAGACACATAAAATGAATAAACAATACAAGACTTACTACAAGAATATTTTAATAACATTAAGTATAGTTATAATGGAAGAGGGAATCCTATTATGCATTATAAGGATAATTCAAAAGTATTCTAAAGAAATGCTGGATTATGTTATTTTCATTGGAAAAAGATGGCATAGAAAAAAATACATTAGAGAGCTAACATTTCAGAAAAAAAAGTTTTCTGCAGAAGAAATTCAAAGACTATAGCTAAAATATCAAATAAATAGAAATATGGATGAGCATATTCTATATATGGAAATACTTGTAGTTCACATACTGATTTGCATAGTCTTCGCAAAATCATCTCATGTAGTATTTATATTTTTGGCTTGTCCAACAGGGAAATATTGCTATTTATGAGACAATGTTGCTTTATTAGCATTGATCTCATATTTTAGAAACTTTTCCATTGCACAAGCTATGCAGTGCTCTCAGATCCAAGGCTTCTCACTGACAAAATCCACAAGCTAGAAACTAGTCTGGAGATATTGTATGAGTAGGCACTCGATCCTAAGATCTAGGTGCAGTGCTCTCAGATCCAAGGCTTCTCACTGATGAAAGCCACAAGCTAGAAATTAGTCTGGGGATAGTGGATGAGTAGACACTAGATAGGGATTTTATGCACAAGCCTTCTAGTATCCATTGATTACTCTGGCTTGTACTGAGTGGCACTACTGTATGGAGAGTTTTGCCTGTTTTAATCATCCTATATACTTATGTTAACTCTAAAGAATGCAATGTGACCACAGAGATAGGAATTATTGATACATAATTTCAATCTTTGTGATCGTTGGATTCTTTAGTGTCAATATAATTATACTGGACTATTAATAAAGGTGGGATGTCACCTTTATTGTTAAAAGGAGGTTGCCTAACAACAGTTTGAAGATGTTCATTGTTAGTGATATTAGGATTGTCTAAGTGGTGACTGGTTTTATATATATATATTCTCATGGATAAATGATTTATATATATATATTCTCATGGATAAATGATATGTATATTTATATATGTAATTATTAATAATGTAGCATTTTATTATATAAAATTAGAGGAACCATTACAAATAAGGTGCTGAATTAAAAATCTGCTATTAATAAGATTAAGCTCCAATTCCAGCATTGCCATTGAATGTTGCTTTATTTAAAGATAAGCTGTAAGTATGAATGGCAGCCCATGCTTTCAAAATATTTATTGATGCAAAAGTGCTGCCTATTTATAGCACATGTGTAAAGGTTAGTTTCTTTTCATCTAATTTCATATAACTATATATTCCGTATGTTCCAGTAAAAAGATGACTGGTTCTTTCTCCAAACGATCTGCAATACCAACTTTGAATCAATACATGTATTACATAGTAACAAAGTATATATATATATTATAATGATCCAAATGAAAGTGACGATCGAATCTAACCGCAATCAGCACTACAAGGGCGCCATGTAGGCATTTGAACCTAGAAAAATTTATAAAGTAGGCAGATACGCTGTTAAGATCCCACTTTATTTTATATTTAGACCATTAGCCCATTGTCACTAGCTCATGGAGATGCAGAGATAATAAATAACTTGTTTAATTTGTATCTTAAATATATATAAAAAAATAAAAGCCAATGCCAGTAATTAACACACAAACATTTATTTACGCACATATAAATTTTGAATCATTTTAAATTTCGAGGAATAACATTATTATTTTAGATTTTAATATAACTTTAATTTAAATTATTATTTTAAACTTAAATCATTTACACAGATGAAATTTATATTTATTTTAAGATTGTCGCATATGAATAAACTACATAGATTTGCATTTGAAAAGAAAATATTCTATACCTTATTTAACCTTAGGTCAAAAGTTTGCAGTCAAACCAGCGTCAATCCATCTAATACATTGATGTATTCAATGTAGCATGAAAATACAACAGCACAATAAACTATACTGTCAGGAATGGACATCTGAACAGTATAGTTAGAGAATACATTGACTCTTGTCCAATACAGGAATGTTACATCTGTATGGCAAGAAGAACAATAAAATAAAAACTCCATAGGAAGGGACCATGGTCCTTTTTGCCGACTTAAATCCCATCCATAGGCAAAAAGGTTTTGTGCGGTGTATACAGCGATTCTGCATGTAGCGAATCTCATACTACATTTACTAATTACACCAATATATCCAATCCATTGACCTAATTCAACTACAAAACGAATAACCTAAGATTACCCTCCCTTAATATAACTTTAAAAATCTATATAGTCACTAATGCCTGACTTAAATTTAACATTTATTTAAATTCGCATAGATGGATTTATAGAAGTTTGTTTTTTAATGTTGAGTGTAGATCGACTACACAAATTACACGCTCAAAAACATTTCAAAATAAACATAAATGATCAAAATATAAAGTCATTGATGTAATTGCATGAGGGAATTCACAAGAAACCCAATGGCATTCATCATTAGATGCCGCATTAACACCAATAACTAAAAAGACATCCAAATAAATACATTTTAGGTATTCACCGTAAGATATCATTATTTACTGAATGTCTATATATTTTAATCATATATGAAAACAAAAACGTAATTAAACATGAATGAATCCATGCAAGCATCTATGCCCAACTGAAATTTAATGCATTTAATAATTTAAACGATAAATATTAATACAAATAAAAATAATAATTAAAAAAAAATGGAAATAATTTTTTTAGCAAACAAATATGTAAAAATTAAACATTTATAATTAATTTGAAACATAAGTCAGAGAAAAGTTCCTTTTTTAAAATTTAGATTAACTGATCAAATCTTTAAAGTTCTTAATTACTTCAGATTTTAAAATTGTTTAGTTCAATTGCTTACAGTAGAAGAGCTCCCGGTTCCTGTTGGCAATTCCCACGAAGACTTTCATGGAAGACCAGTCTGATATTCTGGAGGTAGTCTTAGCTGGTTCCATTCTAGTATCACAGTCATTTCATTTTTTAAAATAAGTGAGAGAGAACGACAAGTGCGTCTTATCGTTCTTCTCACAAAATCAAGTTGGAACTGTCAGGAAAAACAGTCTTAATTTGAATCATTTTCCTTTTATAATCCTCCTATGGATTCCACGAACAAAAACATCACTGTTCCATTTTTTCGTTATGGTCTGGGCCTTTATTTGCTGCTTCTATATTGGACAAGCTAATTCTTTTTATTCTCTTATCTATATTTCATTTATTTTAAGTGCCCCAAGGTTAGTTTGCTTTTCAATTAATTTATAAAACAATCATTTCCATTTACAAAAATATATAAATCTTTTTACAAAAATATACGTTCAAACACTTTTTTCAGTTATTAAAAAAAATATATATATTTTTAAAGTTTTGCATCTGTGCGAATATATATATGTTTAACAACTCTTTAATTTTAGCTTTTAATAAATTTATTTTTATTTGCGAACTTAAAAGTATTTATTTTAAATTAACGTAACGGCATATTTATATATCATTACAATATATATATATATTGTAACCGGACCCGCATACAACCGTTTTATTACGTTAGTTGTAACAATTTTCTGATGAGCATGCTGTAGGAAGGAACTATCAATTGACATTCCTAATGCAGATGTTAATGCCTCCTACAACAATATTTCCTGCTCATCAGAGGATGTAGTACCATAGAGACTGGCAGCATCTAAACATTTCTATGTTTGGTTTACCAAACGGTGCCATTAGAGTTCCGTCTCACTACAACCTGACTTGCCTAGGTCTAGTTATGCCGGACGTAGCTCAGAAGGCATGAGATTCTCATGAACAAGTGCTATAACTGATGAGTGATGCAATAAAACAAAACAGAATTGGGCAACTGGATAACCAATTTAATTTTTAGTAACAACAAAAAAAAATTATTAAATAACAATTAATTTACAATTTCTAACGAAGTTCATTTCTATCCACATGATAACTCATCTTCATTTTTACTTATGAAAGAGTTAGAAGCAATTCCTTTTTTCATCAATAGTTCATTTATAAGTTCATTTATGAGAAGATGTTTGGAAACAGTCTAATTCAACAATAGTTCATTTTTGAATTCCTTTATGAGAAGAAGCTTGGAAATATTCTAATTCAACAATAGTTCATTTTGAATTCATTTATGAGAAGAAGCTTGGAAATATTCTAATTCAACAATAGTTCATTTTGAATTCATTTATGAGAAGAAGCTTGGAAATATTCTAATTCAACAATAGTTCATTTTGAATTCATTTATGAGAAGAAGCTTGGGAATATTCTGATTCAACAATAGTTCATTTTTGAATTCCTTTATGAGAAGAAGCTTGGAAATATTCTAATTCAACAATAGTTCATTTTGAATTCATTTATGAGAAGAAGCTTGGAAACATTCTAATTCAACAATAGTTCATTTTTGAATTCCTTTATGAGAAGAAGCTTGGAAATATTCTAATTCAACAATAGTTCATTTTGAATTCATTTATGAGAAGAACCTTAGAAGCAGTCAAGCATTTATGGTTTATACAATAATTCATTTTGAATTCATTTAAGAGAAGAACCTTAGAAGCAGTCAAGCATTTATGGTTTATACAATAATTCATTTTGAATTCATTTAAGGTAAGAACCTTAGAAGCAGTCAAGCATTTATGGTTTATACAGCATTTCATTACTTTATGAATTATTATTGATTGGTAAACATTTAAGCTCAGCAATTCTTGGTTTGTGGAGCATTTATCATTTGGTAATTAAAGCATTTATAATTTAGTCAAATATAAAAGTATATTCATACACATAAACTCTGTTTGGCTTGTGGAGCATTTATCATTTAGTAATTGAAGCATTTATAATTTAGTCAAATATAAAAGTATATTCATACACATAAACTCTGTTTGGCTTGTGGAGCATTTATCATTTAGTAATTGAAGCATTTATAATTTAGTCAAATATAAAGGTATATTCATACACATAAACTCTGTTTGGCTTGTGGAGCATTTATCATTTAGTAATTGAAGCATTTATAATTTAGTCAAATATAAAAGTATATTCATACACATAAACTCTGTTTGGCTTGTGGAGCATTTATCATTTAGTAATTGAAGCATTTATAATTTAGTCAAATATAAAGGTATATTCATACACATAAACTCTGTTTGGCTTGTGGAGCATTTATCATTTAGTAATTGAAGCATTTATAATTTAGTCAAATATAAAAGTATATTCATACACATAAGCTCTGTTACATTACCCAGATAGAAGTAATATGCAATTAAAGCATTTCTAATCCATATAGTAAATACGTTCAAATATTTTTATAAATAAATTTGCATATAACTATTTCATAACTTCATTTTATAACGTATGATAAACATGTTCTAATATTTTACAAAATAAATTCTACGTAATTATTTCATAACTTCACTTTATAACGTATGATAAAGATGTTTTAATATTTTATAAAACAAATTCTATGTAATTATTTCATAACTTCACTTTATAACGTATGATAAAGATGTCTTAATATTTTATTAAACAAAACGTATGCAACCGTTTCATAACTTCACTTCATAACATATGATAAAAATGTTTTAATATTTTATAAAAATAATTTTTATGTAGATATTTCATGATGTCAATTTATAATTTATGGTAAAGATGTCTAAACATTCCTATAACATAATTACCTTCCAGTTTTGCAGTCTAGTTTACTCAAAAGAAGGCAGGTTATTTCATCTATGGAAAGTCATGGCACAGCGTGGAGAGAGTGAAGCCGCTAATTTACCCCATTGTCATTATAATTCCTCTAGCAAAGCTTTCTTTTTCCATTCTCACGTTTTGTTAAAGCTATATTTTAATGTGTCAAAAGAATTAAGTAATACACTTTTTTTTAAAAAAAAATTTAATATGTTCTGCCTCTCTGTGTAAAACGAGAGAGAGAAAAAAAAAGTTCTTTTCTTCCGACGACGTGCCTAATTTGAATACTGCCTCAGTTTAACCCAAGTATCTTTTTTTTTCTTTTTAATGATTGGATAATTAATTTCTTTTTTTTTTATTGAGACAGATAAAAAAAAAATAAGATGACATAACATTTTATTCAAATCCATCCATCACAAAATTAAAAATATGATTTTTTTAAACAAATCACAGCTTTATTGCGTTCCCAATTAGACTGAATCACGCTAGACATTTTTGAATGGGGGGGGTTTATTGAATATTTATATGAGGAACAGTATATCTGTTTCATTACCCCTCACCAAATTTTGGGATGAAATCGCCTGGAAGTACGATTTCATTCCATATACTATACACATTATTTCTCAGTACTGCCTGGTTTTAGATATGCTGATGAATGGGTAAGATGAGCTGGAAGAGTGAATACATGAACTATAACCTCCAATGCCAGGATAAGTAGACGGCCAAGCACAAACTACCAGCATGCACTGCCCCATGATGTCACGAGAAAATATCTCATTTTTAAGCACTACCTCTCTTGTACCTAGAAGTATCATCCAACCAAGAATAGGAGCCAGAGAAAAAAAAACAATTTGGCACTCAGCCAACCCTGCTCAGCTTCTGTGAGTCTTAGGGGCTATCATTTGGCCTATTCATGAGACCAAGGCCTATACATGAGACCTATATATACGCACTGCTGGACTACTCTTGGAGCACAACATCCAGGTCTGGATAGTGCCGAGCATATACTTCGGAGCATCATAACACAATGCATCCAAGCAGCTCCGCTCAATCATCCACCATCTCAACATGAAAAACACAAGTTCATGCATCACTACATCACACTCACAAACTTTTTCCATCAGCTATCTCTATTTTATTCTGAATTATAACTGCAACCTGGTTTGGGAGACTGAGGATCATGATCAGTTCTCCTATAGTCCTCTTTTGTATTATGAGGTGACATACTTCTGGATCGTCTCTTTGTTGAAAATTTATCATGTTTAACATTACTGTGGTGTCTTGCTTCTTCACTTCTGTATTTTCTTTGGAGATCCTTGTTACTGGTTGATCTTCTAATTATACACATCCGATATGGACCATGAACACCATCTGTGAATTTGTTTCTGTTCCTCTTCCATGGTGGTACTTCATTTTTACATAAAAGTTTCCTTTTAAATGGTTCTTTTGCCATAGTAATTATTTTTTTGGTATTTGTAAAGGTTTCTTGTTGTTTAATTTCTTTCACACTTATAAATCCCGAGTTTTCAGATTCCTTTTTGGTGTCTTTTCCTGCGTAAGCAACTATATTTTTAATAACTGTCTTTATATATTTTTTTCTGTACTCAATTTTTGATTTGAGTTTATTAAGCTTTTGTTTATAATTTTTATATATAGCTGAGGACTAACACACTTTTCTTTCCATTTTATGGTTTCTTTCTCTAGCTCCTTTACTATTTCATAGCATATATCAGATAATTTTTCTGAAACATTTTCTTCTATATTGGACAGTCCCCTTGTTATATTTTGATTATGTTCATTTTCACGTTTTTCATCTTCTTGAAGATCAGAAGATTTTAATTTTGCTTTATTAGATTCATTTTCATCCATTTGAAACTCTTTTACTGTATTTGATACAATTTCATTCTCAGATTCTGTATGTGCTGTTTCTTTATTTTCAATTTTAGAGATATATTCCATAATCAGAAGTTTTCCTGAAGGTAGACTGACAATTTCAAGATCACTCTTTGTAATTTCAATTTCTCCCTTTTTAACAATCTCAAATTTTGCTTCATCAGTAATAGGATATTCAATTTGTAATTCCTTTAAAATATCTTTGGTTGGGAATTCCAAAGTTTCCTCCTCATCCAATTTTTTAGACTGAATTATTTCCTTTATCAACTGGTTGAACTTTTCATTCTGATTTTCCACTGCTTCCATAATTTGTTTTTCTATTCTTTGGTTTGCTTCTATTGCTTGCTTTTTATCTTCTCTTTGCTTATCTCTTTTTTGGTTATCTTCTTCTCTCTGTCTCTTCTTTGGTTATCTTCTTCTCTCTGTTTATCTCTTTTTTGGTTATCTTCTTCTCTCTGTTTGATATCTTCTTCTCTTTGTTTGTCTCTTTTCTTTTGGTCTGTTTTTATAATTTCCAATAACTGGGCTAATGTAGACGTCTCCCCTGTTTTCTCTGATTCCTCATCTGCTTTAGCTTCTTGTTTATCTTCTTTCTCAGGAGGATCCTCTATGCTTTCTGTATTCATCATTTTTTTTGTTTTTGATCTGGTTTTCATCAATATTTTATTCTAGTTTAGTGGTATTTTTTTTTATTTCAACTTTATTAAGCTTCTCTCTCCATTCACACCATGACCTTATTCCATCTTCTTTGAAATGCCTGTTTCATTCTTTATGCTATTCATTTTTGTGTTGTTTTTCTTTTAAACTTTTATTTTTCCATCCTTCCTGAACAAATTACATCACTACATCATATGCACTGTTCATATCACAGAATCATGATCTGCTTATGCCTATGAGTAGGCTAGATAGATCGGACCTCACAGTAGGGTGGCAAATTAACCGGCCTATGAGTAGGCTAGTCAGATAAGGCCTCACAGTAGGGCGCCAAATGTAACCGGCCTATGAGTGATGCAATAAAAGAAAACAGAATTGGACAACTGGATAACCAATTTAATTTTTAGTAACAACAAAAAAAAATTTATTAAATAACAATTAATTTACAATTTCTAATGAAGTTCATTTCTATCCACATGATAACTCATCTTCATTTTTACTTATGAAAGAGTTAGAAGCAATTCCTTTTTTCATCAATAGTTCATTTATAAGTTCATTTATGAGAAGATGTTTGGAAACAGTCTAATTCAACAATAGTTCATTTTTGAATTCCTTTATGAGAAGAAGCTTGGAAATATTCTAATTCAACAATAGTTCATTTTGAATTCATTTATGAGAAGAAGCTTGGAAATATTCTAATTCAACAATAGTTCATTTTGAATTCATTTATGAGAAGCTTGGGAATATTCTGATTCAACAATAGTTCATTTTTGAATTCCTTTATGAGAAGAAGCTTGGAAATATTCTAATTCAACAATAGTTCATTTTGAATTCATTTATGAGAAGAAGCTTGGAAACATTCTAATTCAACAATAGTTCATTTTTGAATTCCTTTATGAGAAGAAGCTTGGAAATATTCTAATTCAACAATAGTTCATTTTGAATTCATTTATGAGAAGAACCTTAGAAGCAGTCAAGCATTTATGGTTTATACAATAATTCATTTTGAATTCATTTAAGAGAAGAACCTTAGAAGCAGTCAAGCATTTATGGTTTATACAATAATTCATTTTGAATTCATTTAAGGTAAGAACCTTAGAAGCAGTCAAGCATTTATGGTTTATACAGCATTTCATTACTTTATGAATTATTATTGATTGGTAAACATTTAAGCTCAGCAATTCTTGGTTTGTGGAGCATTTATCATTTGGTAATTAAAGCATTTATAATTTAGTCAAATATAAAAGTATATTCATACACATAAACTCTGTTTGGCTTGTGGAGCATTTATCATTTAGTAATTGAAGCATTTATAATTTAGTCAAATATAAAGGTATATTCATACACATAAACTCTGTTTGGCTTGTGGAGCATTTATCATTTAGTAATTGAAGCATTTATAATTTAGTCAAATATAAAAGTATATTCATACACATAAACTCTGTTTGGCTTGTGGAGCATTTATCATTTAGTAATTGAAGCATTTCTAATTTAGTCAAATATAAAGGTATATTCATACACATAAACTCTGTTTGGCTTGTGGAGCATTTATCATTTAGTAATTGAAGCATTTATAATTTAGTCAAATATAAAAGTATATTCATACACATAAACTCTGTTTGGCTTGTGGAGCATTTATCATTTAGTAATTGAAGCATTTATAATTTAGTCAAATATAAAGGTATATTCATACACATAAACTCTGTTTGGCTTGTGGAGCATTTATCATTTAGTAATTGAAGCATTTATAATTTAGTCAAATATAAAAGTATATTCATACACATAAGCTCTGTTACATTACCCAGATAGAAGTAATATGCAATTAAAGCATTTCTAATCCATATAGTAAATACGTTCAAATATTTTTATAAATAAATTTGCGTATAACTATTTCATAACTTCATTTTATAACGTATGATAAACATGTTCTAATATTTTACAAAATAAATTCTACGTAATTATTTCATAACTTCACTTTATAACGTATGATAAAGATGTTTTAATATTTTATAAAACAAATTCTATGTAATTATTTCATAACTTCACTTTATAACGTATGATAAAGATGTCTTAATATTTTATTAAACAAAACGTATGCAACCATTTCATAACTTCACTTCATAACATATGATAAAAATGTTTTAATATTTTATAAAAATAATTTTTATGTAGATATTTCATGATGTCAATTTATAATTTATGGTAAAGATCTCTAAACATTCCTATAACATAATTACCTTCCAGTTTTGCAGTCTAGTTTACTCAAAAGAAGGCAGGTTATTTCATCTATGGAAAGTCATGGCACAGCGTGGAGAGAGTGAAGCCGCTAATTTACCCCATTGTCATTATAATTCCTCTAGCAAAGCTTTCTTTTTCCATTCTCACGTTTTGTTAAAGCTATATTTTAATGTGTCAAAAGAATTAAGTAATACACTTTTTTTTAAAAAAAAATTTAATATGTTCTGCCTCTCTGTGTAAAACGAGAGAGAGAAAAAAAAGTTCTTTTCTTCCGACGACGTGCCTAATTTGAATACTGCCTCAGTTTAACCCAAGTATCTTTTTTTTTTCTTTTTAATGATTGGATAATTAATTTCTTTTTTTTTATTGAGACAGATAAAAAAAAAAATAAGATGACATAACATTTTATTCAAATCCATCCATCACAAAATTAAAAATATGATTTTTTTAAACAAATCACAGCTTTATTGCGTTCCCAATTAGACTGAATCACGCTAGACATTTTTGAATGGGGGGGGGTTTATTGAATATTTATATGAGGAACAGTATATCTGTTTCAATATATATATATAACATGAAAATTCTAAGGCACTAGCATGAATAATCATGAGTTATTACATGAAATATGGCAATATGTTTTGTATCTTTATAGAAAATTCATGATGAAATAATACCTAACATTAAATTTTGTTTTAAGTTAAACAAAACTACTATTGAAATGTTTAAAACAAATCAAACTGGAAATGAAAAAAATGAACAAGAATTGCCAAAATTTTTAAACTGATCACTGTGTGTCTGTCATACTTATTAAGAAATTCATTAAATTCCCAAAACTACTGCACACCACAGATTAATGAAACATTTGAAAAGGTGGAAAGTGTGTGCATGATTTGAGTCTCATCTATTGACAATTAATCAGAAAGATGTTAGAGTGAAGCATTCCAGAGACATATAAAAAGCAGTAATCATGCATCCAGAATTCTTTCCATATCATAATGGATAATGAGATGTGGTAATTTTACTATGAGTCAACAATTAAATGGAGAATGACAAAAAAAAAAAAAAAATCACAAACACAAAAGAGCCAAATCAAAACATTGCTCACTGCTTTTTTTATTATTATCATAATCAATATTGTTGTTGTTATTCTAAAGGTATTAACATAAAACATTTTTAAAGTTTAGATATTAAGTGCTAATAATTATTTGGGTGTTTTGAATTATTTCTGGATCAACATCTTATGCATACTACCGGAATATTGTGAGCAAACCTCTTGGTCATTATTGCATGATAAAGTCTAGTCCACAGTACCAAGACTCTGCATAATGTTTTTATAATTTAGCTCCTGCAAACTTTTAATTATTTCCAAAACTAATCATGAAAGGAGTACATCATGCTTTAATTCAAAATATTCAAAAACTCATAACAAAGTTTTTGCAGATGATTCTGGTGGAAGATTTTGAAGACTGCTTCAAATAGTTTTATAATTATTTCCAGCAGTGTGTGTATATATATGTTAAAACGAAGATTTGCACGGGTTATGTTATATATATATATATCCACAGATGGCATTCTACCAAAAATGCCAATCAAGCATATGTTTTGTTTACATAAACGTCAGAGTAGTTAGTATTCATTATCTCTAACTATAATTCCACTTTCAGATCATGATTTCAAGCTATTTGCTATCGTCAGTGAAAGACAGGAATAAAGAAACTAGATCTAAATACAAACTCTGAGCGTTTATGAAACAATTTCTATTCAGCTTGCAAGCATGAATTTTTTAGACATGTAATGTCTTCAAACTCAGCATAGCAAACCAGATAGCTATATGGGTCTGATCTCAGTTCAGCATCACCACATAGTAGAAGCCTCTGCAATCTATAATCATTGCAAGAAAGACCTCAAAGGTACATTTATGATAAACAAAAATGTAAGTTAAAAAACTTGCTAACGCTTGTATTTATGTCCACAGATGGCGTTCTACCAAAAACGCCAATCAAGCGTATGTTTTGTTTACATAAACGTCAGAGTAGTTAGTATTCACTATCTCTAACTATAATTCCACTTTCAGATCATGATTTCAAGCTATTTGCTATCGTCAGTGAAAGACAGGAATAAAGAAACTAGATCTAAATACAAACTCTGAGCGTTTATGAAACAATTTCTATTCAGCTTGCAAGCGTGAATTTTTTAGACACGTAATGTCTTCAAACTCAGCATAGCAAACCAGATAGCTATATGGGTCTGATCTCAGTTCAGCATCACCACATAGTAGAAGCCTCTGCAATCTATAATCATTGCAAGAAAGACCTCAAAGGTACATTTATGATAAACAAAAATGCAAGTTAAAAAACTTGCTAACGCTTGTATTTATGTCCACAGATGGCGTTCTACCAAAAACGCCAATCAAGCGTATGTTTTGTTTACATAAACGTCAGAGTAGTTAGTATTCACTATCTCTAACTATAATTCCACTTTCAGATCATGATTTCACTGACGATAGCAAATAGCTTGAAATCATGATCTGAAAGTGGAATTATAGTTAGAGATAGTGAATACTAACTACTCTGACGTTTATGTAAACAAAACATACGCTTGATTGGCGTTTTTGGTAGAACGCCATCTGTGGACATAAATACAAGCGTTAGCAAGTTTTTTAACTTGCATTTTTGTTTATCATAAATGTACCTTTGAGGTCTTTCTTGCAATGATTATAGATTGCAGAGGCTTCTACTATGTGGTGATGCTGAACTGAGATCAGACCCATATAGCTATCTGGTTTGCTATGCTGAGTTTGAAGACATTACGTGTCTAAAAAATTCACGCTTGCAAGCTGAATAAAAATTGTTTCATAAACGCTCAGAGTTTGTATTTAGATCTAGTTTCTTTATTCCTGTCTTTCACTGACGATAGCAAATAGCTTGAAATCATGATCTGAAAGTGGAATTATAGTTAGAGATAGTGAATACTAACTACTCTGACGTTTATGTAAACAAAACATACGCTTGATTGGCGTTTTTGGTAGAACGCCATCTGTGGACATAAATACAAGCGTTAGCAAGTTTTTTAACTTGCATTTTTGTTTATCATATATATATATATTAATTCAAAATAGATTAAAAACTTTTAAACAGAATTATATGATAATATTCTGATTCACAATCCTAAGTCAGAAGAAAACAAATTTATAGAAAATAATAATAATCTTATAATGTGTAATTTTATTCATTTCTTTAAAATTGCCCTCTAAACATTTTCAAAATAATTTTAAACCAAAAGGCATCCTAAATAATTTAATTAAATTTAATTACATCAATTAAAAAATTTTGCTACCTTGACCCGTAGATTCCATACGAGAAGCAGTATTAACTGTATCACCAAATAAGCAATACCTCGGCATCGTCAAACCAACAACTCCTGCTACACAAGGGCCTAAAAAGTAAAAAACAAACAACAACTCTTAATTAGAAAAACGTTTTCTGTCACGTTAATATATATATATTAATTCTAACTTTTCATTTTGACTAATCATCTATACCACATTAGTTTTCCTTACACGTTTTTTTTTTTTTTTACTTATGATTGTTTTTTATAGTGTCATACACATCAAAAAAATATATTGAAAAACTTTATTTTTCATTATGAATAGTTTGATCTTTTTTATATAGGAATAAAATATTAAATCATGCGATTAAATAAAAATTAATTTTTGTTGGTATCCTAATCTATCTTTATATCTATTTACCCTGTATAGTTTAGTAAGATGATAAAAAAGTGGACTTGGGAGTTAACAAAGTAAAAAAGTCAAGTGGTCAATCTGCTTCTTGGATAATTAAATATAATATCTTCGAAGCAATTTACCATTTGATTATATATAACAATCAGTGATACCTCATATTTATTATGTAATAAATAATGCGCTATTAACAATGTGCATTAATGAAGTAAATAATTAATATTTTTGTGTTTATAAATTTAGCTTTTTTATGTTGAATGCATTTCAATGTAATCCACTATAATCAAGATTCTGAATAAAGCACGACTCATAGAAATGCATTTCATTTGAAAAAGCTAAAATGATAATTATTTATAATAAGGATTAATTATTTATTTTAGTAACAAACGTTATTACTGATTCTCTGAAATTCAGAAACAATTAATTTTCAAGTGCTGTTAATATTAATGCAACAAACTTTTTTCAAAATTGCAAAGCATGTATAAAGTGACTATTCACACATACATGCTGAAATGGCAAATTTCATAAATGATTTTATTTAGGATAAATCTCAATTCAAACTGATATGTAAACACATCCTCTACCAAGGTGATTGCACCTTAATTCCACAAGGTAGAGATATTTTTAAACTGTAATCCATTATCAAGTATAGAATAACTAATTAGTATAGAATTTAAAACTATATGTAAACATTGTAATGATTATTTTTCCCAATATTGTTAATATTAGCTCATGTAAAATAATCATTTACATATGTTATCTTGGATATTATAAAGATGACAAGTCTGACTAATGATATTATTCGCAATTTATAAACTCATATCCATTCTGATCTTACTATAGGAGATGATGTATTAGCATATGAACATACATCAAATATATACATATATACTCTGCTCTTTTCTCCATGCTTGACTTCTGTTTGTCCTAAAATTTGAGCTTAGAGAAAATACACATATTATTCTATTTCAGGGAATATTAATATTACTATCTTTAATGTGTGAGCATGTGATAAATTGAGAACTGAATAATTTAATCATCATATATTTAACAAATTTATTTACAATTATTACATTTATGCAATGAGAGATTATAACAAAAGCAATTAATTTATTTGATATCTGTGACTACTCATTGATTAATGCAGATAATACTTATTAATCCAATCCCTCTTTTTCTCTCAAAGAATAATCATTCAATATCAATATTAACAAAAAAAAAAAACGTGTTATTGTTTATATACATGCTTGCTAATTTAGACTTTTTTAAAATCATAATTCATTATCTCCAACATGTTTATTGATTAATTCATCTTAGCATTTTAATGATGGCATGAGTTCCCCCTTTCTATCATGACTTGTTGTTACAATAAGAGGAAATACCATTCACACTAGAAATTATTAATCATTTATATTGAAAAAAAAAAACAAATAAACAAAACTACAAATAATGATGTATCTGTACAAGTATCAGTATTTAATATGTAAGAATATAAAATCTTACCTCTCACCCTGGTGATAATTAAATTCATCTGCAAGCAAGTTCATGCCTAACCCTAAACTTTATTTCAATTTAAAAATAAAGCTAATAATGTTTTTAGCTTTTCTCACATATCAAAAATTTATATCCCCCTCAATCTATGGTAAAGGAAATAAATAAAAAATATAGATATGTAAAATAAGAACATGAGATCAACCTAAGATCAATTAAGAGTTCCATAAAGGAAAGTGTCCTAAAAGGATTATAAATGTTTTCATTGCTATTATTTATGATCCAATTGGTGGGATTAGTATGCCTTTAGATGATGAGTACAGCTCCATCTTGAAGAAGTAATGTTGGTTAATACTTTCAGCATAGATGGATAGATGCTGGATTATGTCACATTTGGTTTTAGCAATTAAGGCTCCATGGATGACAAATCTCTTTCCATGAGGTAACTTCACACTTAAAAGTGCATGGTTGTCTGTGTCTCTATTGAAACAGACAGATCGAAGAACCGATCTTAGTTTCATGTGTTTAAGTACGGTAATTCGAACTACTATTCGCCCGCAATGGGATTTTTCCATTTCAAGTCACAAAAATTGAGCTATATATATTTTATGTTTTGTAAATAAATATGTAAAGATTCCGTGCATAAATGTCACAAATCATGAAATAATATTCGTGTGTGCGTGGTTTGTGAATTTATATCAGCTTAATTTAAAAGTTTCATTGCGGGTGTATTTACTTAAATTTTAGCCCTTTTAGAATTATACAAAGTCATTTAAAAATACTGATCAAAAGTCACATTCCTTTGATCAGTGGTTTTAATTAAAATCTGTATTGTACAAATGTATAGAGTAATTGAGTTGTATTCGAAATTAGATAAGGAATTTATATTTGTAATTACTTTGTCAATTTAAAATTGCGTATTAAAGTTAAAGATAGCTGAAAACGGAACAATGGAAATGGATAATTGATATTGTATGGTCAAGCTGGATTGCTGAAGGCTAGAGAAAAGTAGGCGGAGCCTAAAACAAAAACGAGACAGAAAGGTCAACCATGGCCATCGAGGAGAAAACTAGCATTCTAACTTTTGACGTGGCTAGGAGTAGATCGTCTCAAAAACAGCAAAGCATTTGCTAGAGAAATCTTTCCAACTTTTGTTAAGAAGTCCACCCGTAAACCGTAATGTCGATGGGCTAAGTGCCAGGAGCTGATCTCTGTCCCGCCAATTTGAATCTTTGTGCCGCTGACTGATCATGTTTTATGTGCTTCACAATTTCCAGCTTCCAATCTCCAAATTGACTATGCCTTCCAAGTAGATTTCAAATGCGCGCCTACGTTCGTCAGAAATACCATCGTGAGAAGCCAAGCCGGATGAAGAAGGAAGGGTAACTGTGTTACATGAACTTTTAACTTTCTCCTGAGCTTAATGTTATAAGTTAATCTGTCAATCAAATGAATCACATGTAAGTTTTTTGTTTCGTTTATAACGCTACTGTTTCAAACCTGTCAGTAAATTTTCTTTTCTCCTTTTCCTCTGCTCTAGTCTTTAGAAAATAGTTTGTAAATATTGTATCTACTAATAATAATTCAAATGAAGACATTTATATATTTTTTTCTTTATTTACTTATGCTATAAACAAACGATGCCAATAGAAATATTTCCCAACTCTGTTTTAAATTAGTTTATAATATTGATTATAGTTGTTTTAAAAGGAAGTTCGTTGTTAAAGTAAAGATTATTTCATATATTGAGTTGGCAGATATTAAATCACTTTATTATGTTTTTTTTTTAGTTTTGTCATACCATTGTAACCGATACTTCAATCTTAAATATGTAAAGGGTTTTAAGTTTATTATCTTAGTTTCCTACATGAAATGAGAAATCGTTCTCAGTGTATAATTTGTTATAATCGCTACCGCCTGAACGACCTGTGGGAGTTAGGGGTTTCAGAGTAAACTTAATTAATTATTGCTTTCGCGGTCAGTTTGATTCCGCCATGTTTTATTGGAATAGTTATCTCAGCCTGTTGCGCAGAAATATACGAAGTGATTACCCAGGTTTGGTATAATTCCTTTTCAAATCCACTTCAAGCACTCGTCCTCGATGACTGTGGCAATGCCTTCCCTTTGCCGAAGTTAGCGTCTCGCCATACTACCATATGGGGAAGAAAGCAATTCTTTCCCAGGTTATCTCTTGGATCACCGGGTTTCGAAATGATCCCGGCTGGTTGTAGTGTCCCGGAACTATGTGGGGGCATTAAGCCTTGTCAAAGTACAAGCTGCCCGGTATTCCGTTGATGCACTGCAAGTGATTACTGTAGGGCTCTTCAATCTAGGCAACCACTAGTACATCAATCTTAGATATCATAGTTATACGAAACCACCCTCCAACTATTCGTACACGCAACGGTTCGAATCTATTCGAATAAAATAACTTAATAAAAATCGTAGATAAATATTTTCAATGCTCAAATGCTCTGATTCCCTTAGTCACCCATCAATCATTTCACTACACAAATATTGGTATGAGTTTGTTTACCAGGTAAAATGATTACTAAAGACTAGTAGCTAATTATAATAGAATATTTATGGAAATCTTACCGTACTTTTGAATACTATGTTTTTATGCTTTCTATTTGTTATTAAACAATTTATTTACTCTAATTTTGTGTCTTCCACCTCATTACTCTCGAAGTCTATTTAGTCACCTACTGTCTGTATTGACAACTTAAATATATACATTACATTAATGACCGTACCGATATCCAGAGTATAATAGATCTATATATAAAACTGTAAGTAATTTAGTCTGTGTTCTGAGTTGAGCTAGTAAAGGGATAACCCCGTGCTGTTATAAAGTCATCATCGGTTGGTCATACCGGGGTTTGGGTTTGAATTTCGTTGGCGTTTTGGAATTTATTCTTAAACGTGGACTGGGTTTGAACTCGGGTACTGTGTATGAGTAAGCGTGGTGGATTTATACCGGTACAGTTAGTAAATTTTTTGGACGCCCTCCGTGGTGCTCCGATGAAGAAATCTCCCACACCCTGCAGAGTGAACGAGAGTAAACAGTTAAATTATAAAAATATTCGATTTTTTTTTGTTTGTCATAATATTGATATGTATTTGGCGTATTAAAATGCGCAAGTTAAAACGATAGTTGAGTAAAGCAAGGATATAAAATTTGTTTTTCCCTTACACCAAGTTTCAGTAAACAGTCTACTTCCAAATATCGTTAAGAAACAGAGTGAGATTTTTTGAAAAGAGAGCGGAAGCGATTTTGTGCGTTTATTTAATTAAAATAAACGAGTGTTATTCCATAATTTTTTTTTGCGAGTTCATTCTTGTTGTTTGAAATTTTTCAAGAAAAAAGTAAAGAAGTAGAATTAATTCCAGGTCTTAAAAATAAAAACACGTACGTATATATATATTGTAATATAAAAATCTTATCAGAGTCAGAGTTAATATTAATCGTCCCCTATATAAAGCATTAATCTTGAATCAAATGATTATTAGGTCATGTAAAAAGTATATATTTGGGGATCAGTGGATTAAAGTATCTATTGGTCACATGTTGCTGGCTGGCGCCTTTCAAATAAATTTGTCAGCAAATATGTTTGTCCATACAGCAGTGGTGAGTTTTGTTGGGTTCAAAAGAGAGAATGGTGGCATATATATAGAGAGAGAATTACTGACAGTAGTACAAAAATAATATTGTGTTATATACCCATTATTAATATGTTTATATTATAGGACTGAGGAGAACAGTGCGAACTGGGTGAAATAAAGTTTTTTCCCTTTATTCTTTTAGTAATGATTTAAGCATGTCATATTGTATATACCTAAATAAAAAAAAAAAAAAAAAAAATATTAACAGTGAAAAGTTTAGATAACAGAAACCAGTCGGAACGTAGGCGAAAAAAGAGAAAGGAAGGAAGCCACACAAACAGTATCAGCAGCGGGGGAAGGATTTGGCAATAGGATCAGGGATCAGTATCTTTATGTTATATATACAAATCAAATTATTTTACAAAACTAACTCTTATGCTGAAGACACTTATAAATAAAAACAAAGAGAAAATGGCAGAAATAGAAGGAAACAATAATTCATCCGCAACTGGCGCAGAGACATCTGACACATCCAGTGATCACGAAATTGTGTTCAAGAAATTTCCCGATAAAAAAAAAAGTTTTGGTCGATTAGATAGGAAAACCAAACAGAGGGAGCACGATCGTGATGCGAGGTTTGACGCGATCCTTGAGGAGATGAGAGAGGACAGGAAGATTATGATGGCGATGATGGAGCGTATGTTAAGGATTGAAGAATGGCGTATGGGGACGGACGGTAAAACAGGTAGGGAAGATAAAGCTAATACCAGTGCAAGGAAGGGAGAAGAGGACCAAACCATCCCGATGGAATTAGAAACCCAGAGCGAAGTAGCCATCGAAGAGAAGACAGGCCAGGACCTAGACGTTGAAAATGTTGAGTTGGAAAGGCAAACTGATGCGCAGGGCCAAAGTGAAAACCTAATAGCGGCAATGGGAACTAGTAACAAAGGAAAAGGGATAAAAAGAGAGCAGGCAGTGCACCCACCAATAAGGATGATTAACATCCCTCACTTCGGATCATCTATCCAGATTCAGACATTCAGAGGCGACCCCGGGGAAAATCCAGCCGTGCATCTGGACAGCATCAAAGAATTTCTGTGCTTCCACCCGATGACCGAAAGGGAGAGAATAACGGTAGCCAGCCATTATCTGAGGGAATCTGCGAAGGCGTGGTGGAAATTATTAAAACAACCACCGAGTACTATGCGAGGCTATGAAGAAGCTATTTTGAAAAGGTATTGGAGTGTGGAGAAGCAGGAGGGACTTTTACACAAGTTCTCGAATTTGAAATACGATGAGAGTGGCAGACAGAGTTTTGCAGCCTTCTTCACGCACCAAGCGATGATACTTAAATCTCTCACCGCTTTTAGCTACACGGAGCAGCACATTACCCGTATCGTCGTGCATAACCTACCACCGTGGGTGCAAAGGATAATGCTGGGGATCTGCCCTATGTCGTTCGAAAAAACTGTGGAACTGCTAAACCAGATCGACTATGGGGACTTGTATCCAACAAAAAGGGAATGGGAGCAGTGTAGTTACAATACCAGGCCGTTAAAACCTTATATACCTCCCGACCCAGGGAGAAAGTAGAAACTACAATAAATGATAACCCGGTAAACGACCACTGTGAAATGTCTATGATGATGAGTAAAAGAACAACGGATTAATACACCCAAATTTGATAAATGTTAGGTTCGAACCCTCACCCAGACTGTTCTCCAAAGTCGATCAATTCTGTAAGAAAATGTTAACCAGTGAATTATGTATAAACATTTTTTTTTTGTTATTTTTTTTTAAAGTGAGAAGAAATGAAACAGACAGATCGAAGAACCGATCTTAGTTTCATGTGTTTAAGTACGGTAATTCGAACTACTATTCGCCCGCAATGGGATTTTTCCATTTCAAGTCACAAAAATTGAGCTATATATATTTTATGTTTTGTAAATAAATATGTAAAGATTCCGTGCATAAATGTCACAAATCATGAAATAATATTCGTGTGTGCGTGGTTTGTGAATTTATATCAGCTTAATTTAAAAGTTTCATTGCGGGTGTATTTGCTTAAATTTTAGCCTTTTTAGAATTATACAAAGTCGTTTAAAAATACTGATCAAAAGTCACATTCCTTTGATCAGTGGTTTTAATTAAAATCTGTATTGTACAAATGTATAGAGTAATTGAGTTGTATTCGAAATTAGATAAGGAATTTATATTTGTAATTACTTTGTCAATTTAAAATTGCGTATTAAAGTTAAAGATAGCTGAAAACGGAACAATGGAAATGGATAATTGATATTGTATGGTCAAGCTGGATTGCTGAAGGCTAGAGAAAAGTAGGCGGAGCCTAAAACAAAAACCAGACAGAAAGGTCAACCGTGGCCATCGTAGAGAAAACTAACATTCTAACTTTTGACGTGGCTGGGAGTAGATCATCTCAAAAACAGCAAAGCAGTTGCTAGAGAAATCTCTCCAACTTTTGTTAAGAAGTCCACCAGTAAACCGTAATGTCGATGGGCTAAGTGCCAGGAGCTGATCTCTGTCCCGCCAATTTGAATCTTTGTGCCGCTGACTGATCATGTTTTATGTGCTTCACAATTTCCAGCTTCCAATCTCCAAATTGACTATGCCTTCCAAGTAGATTTCAAATGCGCGCCTACGTTCGTCAGAAATACCATCGTGAGAAGCCAAGCCGGATGAAGAAGGAAGGGTAACTGTGTTACATGAACTTTTAACTTTCTCCCGAGCTTAATGTTATAAGTTAATCTGTCAATCAAATGAATCACATGTAAGTTTTTTTGTTTCGTTTATAACGCTACTGTTTCAAACCTGTCAGTAAATTTTCTTTTCTCCTTTTCCTCTGCTCTAGTCTTTAGAAAATAGTTTGTAAATATTGTATCTACTAATAATAATTCAAATGAAGACATTTATATTTTTTTTCTTTATTTACTTATGCTATAAACAAACGATGCCAATAGAAATATTTCCCAACTCTGTTTTAAATTAGTTTATAATATTGATTATAGTTGTTTTAAAAGGAAGTTCGTTGTTAAAGTAAAGATTATTTCATATATTGAGTTGGCAGATATTAAATCACTTTATTATGTTTTTTTTTAGTTTTGTCATACCATTGTAACCGATACTTCAATCTTAAATATGTAAAGGGTTTTAAGTTTATTATCTTAGTTTCCTACATGAAATGAGAAATCGTTCTCAGTGTATAATTTGTTATAATCGCTACCGCCTGAACGACCTGTGGGAGTTAGGGGTTTCAGAGTAAACTTAATTAATTATTGCTTTCGCGGTCAGTTTGATTCCGCCATGTTTTATTGGAATAGTTATCTCAGCCTGTTGCGCAGAAATATACGAAGTGATTACCCAGGTTTGGTATAATTCCTTTTCAAATCCACTTCAAGCACTCGTCCTCGATGACTGTGGCAATGCCTTCCCTTCGCCGAAGTTAGCGTCTCGCCATACTACCATATGGGGAAGAAAGCAATTCTTTCCCAGGTTATCTCTTGGATCACCGGGTTTCGAAATGATCCCGGCTGGTTGTAGTGTCCCGGAACTACGTGGGGGCATTAAGCCTTGTCAAAGTACAAGCCGCCCGGTATTCCGTTGATGCACCGCAAGTGATTACTGTAGGGCTCTTCAATCTAGGCAACCACTAGTACATCAATCTTAGATATCATAGTTATACGAAACCACCCTCCAACTATTCGTACACGCAACGGTTCGAATCTATTCGAATAAAATAACTTAATAAAAATCGTAGATAAATATTTTCAATGCTCAAATGCTCTGATTCCCTTAGTCACCCGTCAATCATTTCACTACACAAATATTGGTATGAGTTTGTTTACCAGGTAAAATGATTACTAAAGACTAGTAGCTAATTATAATAGAATATTTATGGAAATCTTACCGTACTTTTGAATACTATGTTTTTATGCTTTCTATTTGTTATTAAACAATTTATTTACTCTAATTTTGTGTCTTCCACCTCATTACTCTCGAAGTCTATTTAGTCACCTACTGTCTGTATTGACAACTTAAATATATACATTACATTAATGACCGTACCGATATCCAGAGTATAATAGATCTATATATAAAACTGTAAGTAATTTAGTCTGTGTTCTGAGTTGAGCTAGTAAAGGGATAACCCCGTGCTGTTATAAAGTCATCATCGGTTGGTCATACCGGGGTTTGGGTTTGAATTTCATTGGCGTTTTGGAATTTATTCTTAAACGTGGACTGGGTTTGAACTCGGGTACTGTGTATGAGTAAGCGTGGTGGATTTATACTGGTACACTATATATGTAGTTAGTTAAAGTCCTTGAGTTTTTTGAATAGAAAGATATTGGTTATGGGGAATCACAAGTTAAAGTTGATCTAACTCTCCAGCTCAAAAGTGAAAATACAATTGAAATATCAAATAAATTTAAAGCTATTTATAGGATTTATAATTTTAAATGCCATATTTTACTAGGTTTAAATCCATATTATCCATATTCAATAAGATATTCTTGTTGAAGATTTTTGCTTTGATGGCTATTGACCTTTCTGTTCAAATGGCAAGTTTTATTTTCCACTCACAAAATATACATGTTGGTTAGCCGATAAGAGTTTTTGATCTGATTTTTGAAAAGGAAATTTGTATATATATTTTGCTAATCACCAAAACGAAGTTGTTCTTTTCTGTATTAATTAGGCTCTTTCAAAGAGCAAGTTCAAGTTCATGCATTGACTTAATTATTTACATAATTTGTTAATATATATATATTGTAAATATCGATAAGTCTATCTATATTTTAAAAATTATCATTTGTTATATAAAAAAAAAAAAAAACCTCTTTGAGTTGATGTTTATACATGAAGTATTATTATTGTTTATGGTTATTAGGTATAGTTATTGTTTGAAGTTATTATTTTATTTATATGTTGATGGTACATCGTTATGAATATTTAATTATTATAAATAAATAAAGACATATAAATTGTTGATTATATAAAAAAATTATTTTATTTGCAGTGATTATTTAAAAAAATGCAATATTATTATTTATGTATATTTTTAAAGCTGTCAAATAAATTTTCAATTTAATATTTTTTATATATATATGCTTGATATTTTATTTTTATTTTAATGTTAATTGTTTAAAAGAAAACAGGCGTAACGAGGGTTTTAAAAACAGCATTTGCTAGCACGTGGAACAACAGCAACAACAATAAAAAGAAGCCATTATTATTAAGATAGTAAAAAAAAAAACCAACTGAAGGATAAAAATTTGTTGTATTTTTTTTTTCTTTGAAATTACCATTCTTCAGAATATTGGAATAAGATAGATTTCTATGGTAAATACATAAATCATGACAGGCTAATAGAGATATATCGCAGCCAAGAGGCTGCACCGTTTTCTTTCATTTATTCCAAGGCAGTTTAAAATGAAAAAACTAAGAAAATTTCAATACATATATTTCATCGCGTCTGAAGCCGAAATTTGACATAGCTATCTGGAATCTATAATGGTCAATCTAATAATAATCTGGAGGTAACTAGAATTAATATATTGGATTTAACATTTCAATTTATTTATTTATTTTTCAAGGAAAGAAATTTTAGAAGGATAAAAATATACATATATCCAAGAATTGACAATTTTCTCTAACGTAATAGTTTCCTCACCTTCACTAGAATGCATTCTAATATTAAACGGATAAAGAAATAAAACAATGGAATAAGTTGACTTTTGAAGGAAAACTAACCAAGTGAACTTTGAAAGGTAGTAAATAATTTTATATGTATAAATGATATATAAACATATTTTTGAGATCGATATTTTTGTTTACTTTTATTTTTCATTATAAAAATATAACGTTTTATAAATATTCAATTCAAACGTCTTGTTTTCTAACAGCAATAAACGTTTAACAGGTGTCAAAATTAACACTTAAGTAATTTAAAATCTTAAAGTATGGCTTATAAGTTTGGGTTGCATATGAGTTGTTACGTATATTTTAATAAGTAAATTTCTATTCGCAAATGTTTATTATAAAAATTGTTTTATTATTAATTTATTTCCATTTTTTTTTTAACTTTATATAATGATTCTTATGCATACCAAAACAATAATTTATATATATTTGCTATATATAATATTTTTTTTTTAATATTTTAAATATCTGAAAAATATAAGTATGGATTTGTATTTATATTGATATCTACTTGTTAAGCACAGATATGTCTTTATATATTTAATATGTATACTTATTGCAAGTATATATGCATATTTATTATTTGGGTTTGTATTTAAAACATTGATATTACCTAAAATTAAACCATAATATAAAATAAAGGATGTACTATTTGTTTTATAAGTAATGTCTTTGTAATTTATTTGAAAGAGCGATAATATATTATTCTAGAGTCATTATGAAATTAATTGAATTCACAATTTAATAGAGGATAACTTTATATTTCACTTATTGTTTAGTTCTGTAGGTCACTTACACATATTATTATTCATTGGAATGTTTAGATATACCTAAATTTACATAATTAGATGTGTATATTGGATTTAATAGAATTCCCTTTGTTTCTGATATATATTTGATTAGTTAGTCACATCAACCTTGAAAATAAATTATAATAATAGATCTCATTGCTCTGTATGATTTTAGATTTATTTCATGTATAGCTAGTTGGAAGGGCATATAAACAATTTATTTAAATATAACTGGGATAATTTTGTCTTTCTTCATTTAAATCATACAATCTATTATATTAGGCTTTCTCAACAATTGGATTCATTTAGATTATATATATTCCATTACGTTTATCATCCAATGTTTGAAGCATTATTTTCTTCTCATATATTGATGTTCCATTACATTTGAGGTAAAATATGTTTATATGATATATTGTCCATTACATTTGGCACCACAAACTGTTGGTCCCAGTTAACTGATGATTGGTATAATGGAGTAAAAGTATGTTCCATTACATTTGGACACCACAACGTGGTCAGCATAATATGTTCGTTTAATTATTCATTATATTTGGTGTATCAAAGTTAGGGGCTTGGTTAACTAATGATTATTGTTGCAAAAGTTCATATGTTTATTTTCATTTGAGATCATATAAAGATACATTCCATTATATTTGGCTTTCCTAATGTTTGGGGCCTTCATTCTTTAATTTAAATGGAATGCAGCAAGAACGTTCCATTACAATATATATATATATTTGAAAATACAGTACTTAATAGTTTATAAAAAATATATGTATAACCGTCACTTAGAAGCGCTTTCAACTAACTTGTAGCTTTGTCAACTATCACTTTTAAAAATGTCAGCTTTCTCATAATTCCACGATGTCAGTCTTCTCATAATTCTGTGATCTTAATGTTTGCTGCTTGCCTAATTAATAGGCAAGCAGCAAACGTTAATATCACAGAATTATGGGAAGACTGACATCGTGGAATTATGGGAAAGCTGACATTTTTAAAAGTGATAGTTGACAAAGCTATACGTTAGTTGAAAGCACTTCTAAGTGTCGGTTATACATATATTTTTTATAAACTATTAAGTACTGTATTTTCAAATATTTATTTATAAATTTACGTATATTATTTTGAAGAAATACAAACATCGATTTGTAATATATATATATATATGATCACTAGAGGGAGCTTACCAATAGCTCTAAACAAGCTTTGTTTTTATAAGTACTGAAAGAGATAGAATTCAAAATCTCTATCTATCTCTTTCGACACTTATAAAAACAAAACTTGTTTAGAGCTATTGGTAAGCTCTATCTAGTGATCATAAAATGCAAGCTTAAAAACAAGTTATGAAATTTATAACTTGTTTTAATTATATATATATATATTATAATGGAATGTATATAACTTGTTTTAATTATATATATATATATTATAATGGAATGTATGCATATACTTGCTGCATTCCATTTAAATTAAAGAAAGAAGGCTCCAAACGTTGGTGCCAAATGTAATGGACCGTATGTATCTCTATATATGATCTCAAATGAAAATAAACATATGAACTTTTGCAACAATAATCATTAGTTAACCAGGCTCCTAACTTTGAGGCACCAAATGTAATGGAATGTAAATGCTGCATTCCATTTAAATTGAAGAAAGAAGGCTCCAAACATTGGGAAAGCCAAATGTAATGGAAACTATATGATATGTATATAAACATATCATACTGACCATGTTGTCGTGTCAAATGTAATGAAAAATATCTTTATTATACCAATCACAAGTTAACTAGGTCCCACAGTTTGTGGTGCCAAATGTAATGGACAATATATCATATAAACATATTATAAATCAAATGTAATGGAACGTACTTTTACTCCATTATACCAATCATCTTCTAACTGGGACCTACAGTTTGTAGTAATGGAATGTCAATATATGAAAAGAAAATAATGCTTCAAACATTGGATGATAAATGTAATGGAATATATATAATCTAAATGAATCCAATTGTTGAGAAAGCCTAATATAATAAATTGTATAATTTAAATGAAGAAAGACAAAATTATCCCAGTTATATTTAAATAAATTGTTTATATGCCCTTCCAACTAGCTATACATGAAATAAATTTAAAATCATATAGAGCAATGAGATCTATCCTTATAATTTATTTTCAAGGTTGATATGACTAACTAATCAAATATATATCAGAAACAAAGGGAATTCTATTAAATCCAATATACACATCTATTATGTAAATTTATGTATATCTAAACATATCAATGAATAATAATATGTGTAAGTAACTTAAAGACTAAATAATAAGTGAAATACGTAGTTATCCTCTATTAAATTGTGAATTCAATTAATTTCATAATGACTTTGGCACTAAAAGAAAAATAAGAATAAAATATTAATACTTTTTCAAATAAATTACAAAAGGCATTACTTATAAAACAAATAGTACATCCTTTATTTCTATATTAATTTTAGGTAGTATAAGTGTATTAAATAGTTTTTAAATACAAACCCAAATAATAAATATATGTATATACTTACAATAAGTATATACATATATTAAATATATAAAGACATATCTGTGCTTAACAAGTAGTTATTAATATAAATATAAATCCATATTTATATTTTTCAAATATTCAAAAAGAAAAAAAAGAAAAAAATAAATATTATATACAGCAAATATATATAAATTATTGTTTTGGTCTGCATAAAAATTGTCATATGAAGTTAAAAAAAATGAAAATAGATAAATCAATAATAAAAAAAATTTTTATAATAAAAATTTTGCGAATATAAATTTCACTTATTAAAATATACATAACAACCCATATGCAACCCAAACTTATAAGCCATGCTTTAAAATTTTAAATTATTTAAGTGTTAATTTTGACACCTGTTAAACGTTTATTGCTGTTAGAAAACAAGACGCTTGAATTGAATATTTATAAAAACGTTATATTTTTATAATGAAAAATAAAAGTAAAAAAAAAAATATCGGTCTCAAAAATATATTTATATATCATATATATATATAAAATTATTTACTACCTTTCAAAGTTCACTTGTTTATTTTTCTTTCAAAAGTCAACTTATTCCATTGTTTTATTTCTTTATTCGTTTAATATTAGAATGCATTCTAGAGTCAAATTGAATTGAAGAAATGTCATGTTAGAAAAAAAATTATTAGTTTCCAAATGCACATATATACTTCATTTTTCCTTTTTAAATTTCTCTCCTTGAAAAAAAAAATAATTGACATGTTGAATCCAATGTATTAATCATTTTTAGTTACCTCCAGATTATTATTAGATTGTCCATTATAGATTCCAGATAGCTATATCAAATTTTGGCTTCAAACGCGATGAAATTCATGTGTTGAAATTTGCTCAGTTTTTCTTTTTAAACTGCCTTGGAATAAATTAAAAAAAACGGTGCAGCCCCTTGGCTGCGATATATATAAATTAGCCAGTCATGTTTATGTATTGATTACAGAAATTTATCTTATTCCACTATTCTTAAGAATGGCAATTTCAAAGAAACAAAGTACAACAAATTTTTATTCTTTTGTTTGTTTAATCACTATCTTAATAATAATAATGGCTTCCTTTTTTGTTGCTGCTGTTGTTCTCTGCGTGCCAGCAAATGCTGTTTTAAAAACCATTGTTACATATGTTTTCTTTTAAACAATTAACATTCAAAAAAAATATTAACCATATAAAAAAAAATATTACATCGAAAATTTATTTGACAGCTTTTAAAATATATGTATATATACATAAATAATAACATTACATTTTTTTTAATAATCACCACAAATAAAATAATCTTTTTTTTTATAATCAACAATTTATATGTCTTTATTTATCTTTAATAATTAAATATTCACAGCGATGTACTATCAACATATAAATAAAATAATAACTCCAAACAATAACTATAACTAATGACCATAAACAATAATAATACTTCATATATAAACATCAACTCAAAGAGATTTTTTTAAAATAACAAATGACAATTTTTAAAATATAGATAGACTTATCGATATTTACAATATATATATATGGTAGATTAATAACAATAAAATTTTATTTATTATTTATTTCCTTTAAAATTTTGTGATTATCTTGCTTGTGTCTAAATTTGATCATCTTTTTCTTATATTGTTGTATAATGTGTGTACATTAAACAATAAATTAAAGAGAGGTATTTATTATAAGATTAGTGTCAATATTTAAGTTTTACAGTTTAGCCTGGATTATGATTTTATTACGTTTGTTAAATATTATAGAAACAATTAAATGTTTCTCAAACTGCAATGCTTGTGAACATTTTTCTCTTTTGATAATACAAGATTTGAAATACAGGCATCCTTATACCTGGAACTTAATTATAAATACAGAGGATTTAAACTCAGATTTTCAAGCAACCTTCATCTATACACACTCTCATACTACTGATTCACATGACCACATACATGCAGAAATGATAAATAATCACCAATATATGTATTTTGTTTTGAATCAGCCCTCTTGAGCACTGATTATATATGTGTGTGGAAGATGATAATCTGGACCAACTGATGAGTGCTGATTCAGCACAAAATACATATATTGGTGATTATTTATCATTTCTGTATGTGTGTGGTCATGTCTATCAATAGTATGAGATAGTGTGGATAGTTGAAGGTTGCTTGAAAGTCTGAGTTCAAATCCCATGTAGTTTGGTAATACATTTTATTTGAATAGCATTCTCTTTATACATATAATTTACTTTATATTATATGTAGAGAATGCTGTTATTGTGGTTATTGGGTTTGAAGTATAAAGGTGTTTAATGATTCTTGATGGAGATTTAAGACTACATCTTACAATATGTTATTAAAAAAAAATTGTAATAAGTTTATTCTTTTTATGTACATATATGTATTTTACTAATTATATTTATTGTAATATAAATAATGTTCATTGGGAAGGGTTGCTGTAGATTAGCTGGTCTTGCAATTTCATGAAAAAATAACATCTTGATAAGTTTCCAATAAGGCACCACAGCCAGATTGATGTATTAAATACATTTTTTATTTATGTTTAGTTTATAAAAGCAATGTCACATTATATATGACTTACTTTATTGATAATGATAACTTATGTTTAATTGTCTGTTTCAATTTTGTTTTAAATTGATTATTTTAAATTTTATAACTGATAGATTACAAAATTTTTGAATTGATTAATTAAACCAATTTTTAATAAATATTATGTAACCAATTCAGTTCAGTTTTAAACATATAGTGTTAACATTATATATATATATATATATACATTGAGGAGCAGAGGGTTCATTTGTAAGTAGTTGTGTGAGAAAATGAAATTATTAACTTATTTATTTTATATTTATTTTTTGTTTATTTTTATTGATAATTCATTCAATCAGAAATCAGTCTGAATTATGAACTCTGACATATTCGGGAGAACAGTGGTAAGTAAACTAAAAGAATTATAATAGGCCCAAAACTATAACCTTTTAAATGTTGAATAAGATGATAAAGGTGAAAGAGAATAAATTGTCTTCCAGATTCCTACAGTACCTAAAAGTACCCAATTGAAATAAAAAAAGAACTGAATAACTATAGTGATATGATAGATGAACATCTCATATACACATCTGACCTTACTATATATACAACTTATAATGTCCAAAGGCTGAGACGATAATTGTAGTTAACTAAATAAATGTGTATTTCACCATTCCTCAATCTATATACATAAATATTCCTCAACAAGACCCAACAGTAACTGCTACTTTTTGAAAAGAGAAATATGCTGTAGCTCTATGATGACAGGCACATGTTTTGATTTATTTTAAAGTTATAATTTGAAAAATCAGTGTTGTTTACGAAATATATATATATCAAAAATATATACTATTTTTTGTCACTCGTTCTTTTAATTTGTTTGATCAAAGATTTAGTACTTGATATTTTAAATAAACATCCATCCCTCCCCCTAAACATTTTCAATTAAAAAAAATAAAAATAAATTTTATTTTAAAAGCCATTTATGTCAGATGTTTTTATGAGAAAAATCATCATTGCTGTTATCCATAGTTGTCTTTTCAACTATTTCAAATACATATAAAATTTTCACTGACATTTTTGATATTTAAGTCTTTTTGGTGCTATAATTGCTTGCTTTTTTTTCAAAATTACTATTAGTGATTGGCTTTGGATTTAACATTAATAAATTGTAGTATTATTTATTGCTTTCTAGCAAACCTGGAAACTTATATATCTATAAAATTATGGGTTCAAGTTCTGTAATATGCAAGCTTTAAAATGATGACATAAACAGTTAAAGTCAATTGATTTAACAGCTTGCTTTTGTTCAGCTAGAAACATTTAGCTCTAGAGCTCATATTTTTTCATTTTCTAATCTGTATGGATGATTTATTTATGTTCGATAAAATTATTTTACTTATTGGAAAAGAGAAATCGGAAAAAGAATGATTAATTCCACTACCACCCCTGCTGCCACCACCACAGACACCCCAACCATTCCCAACCACTGCCACTGATCACACCTTCACTATCATTCCATCACCACCAGTACCATTACTCTTTCCCATCACCACCACCCCTCCATCAGCACCACCACTACCATCCACCACCACCACACCACTACCTCCACCCCTACTGTCTTCCCATCACTGTCAGCATCCTACCATTCCCACCACCATTATCATCCACACCAGCTTGCCTCCCAACATCAATAATAATAATAGTAGTAACGGTGGTGGTGATAGTGATGATGATGATGATGATAATAATAATAATAATAATAATAATAATAATTCAATTCAATTCAATTCTTTATTTATTTAATGTACATATCAACAGCATTTAGCCAATTATAGATTGCACAGTAATACAAATCTAAATAAGCATTAAAAATAATAATAATAATAATAATAATAATAATAATAATAATAATAATAATAATAATAATAATAAAATAAATAATACCAATAAAATAGAAAATCAATAAAATGCACAAATAAATAAAAAGGCAATATATCAAATGAAATTAAGGAAAATATTTTTTTATGAGGACTTTAGTGAATTGTTTAAAATCCAAATTAAAAACATCATCATTACCAAAATCTTTGTTATAAGTTCTAGGTAAACGAAATAAAGGGGAAAATCTTAATACATCAGATTTACAATTTTTCAGTTCAAAAACATTATGAGTACGAGTATTATAATTTTTTTTTTTAATACTTAAGTTAGAAAGCAAATTAGATACAGAAATATTCTGGGAGATGAATTTATGAAGAAGTTTGAGATCTCTTGTTTTTCGTCTCAGTAGTAAATCAATATAGTGTTCATTACTTAAACTATTTAATTTTGCAAATTTGTCAAAAACAGAGTGAATTCTTATGATATCTGTCCTGTTATGAGGATTCCATATAATTGAACCATACTCCAAGATGGGAAGAACTAAGGATATAAAAAGTTTAATCTTTGTAAATTTATTAAATGCTTTTCCATATCTGTAAATAGCTCCTACAATTTTAAGAGATTTATTCACCATAAAATTAATGTGATTATGAAAAGATCCATTATTGGAAAATATTATTCCGAGATCTCTTTGATGATCATTTGTTATAATTTTAGAGTCCCCAATATAATAGGAAAACCTTAAGACTTCAGATTTTCTAGAGTAAGAGACAATGGAGCACTTATCCATATTTATATCTATATAATTATATTCACACCAATTCAAGAAATTATCTACATCACTTTGAATAATAATAATAATAATAATAATAATAATAATAATAATAATAATAATAATAATAATAATAATAATAATAATAATAATAATAATTCAATTCAATTCAATTCAATTCTTTATTTAATGTACATATCAACAGCATTTAGCCAATTATAGATTGCACAGTAATTTCATTATCATATATAAATCTAAATAAGCATTAAAAATACAAAAAAAAAAATAAAAAAAAAAAACAAAAAATAAAAAATAAAAAAAATAATACCAATAAAATAGAAAAACAATAAAATGCACAAATAATTAAAAGGGCAAAATATCACATGAAATTAAGGATAATATTTTTTTATGAGGACCTTAGTGAATTGTTTAAAATTCAGATTAAAAACATCATCATTACCAAAATCTTTGTTATAAGTACTAGGTAAACGAAAAAAAAGGGGAAAATCTTAATACATCAGATTTACAAATTTTCAGTTCAAAAATATTGTGAGTACGAGTATTATAATTCTGTTTCTTAACACCTAAATTAGAAAGCAAATTAGATACAGAAATATTCTGGGAAATAAATTTATGAAAAAGCTTGAGATCTCTTGTTTTTCCTCTCAGCAGTAAATCAATATAGTGTTCATAACCTAAACTATTCAATTTTGCAAATTTGTCAAAAACAGACTGAATTCTTATGATATCTGTACTGTTATGAGGACTCCATATAATTGAACCATACTCCAAGATGTGAAGAACTAAGGATATAAAAAGTTTAATCTTTGTAAATTTATTAAATGCTTTTCCATATCTGTAAATAGCTCCTATAATTTTAAGAGATTTATTCACCATAAAATTAATGTGATTATGAAAAGACCCATTATTGGAAAATATTATTCCTAGATCTTTTTGATGATCATTTGTTATAATTTTAGAATCACCAATATAGTAGGAAAACCTTAAAATTTCAGATTTTCTAGAGTAAGAGACAATGGAGCACTTATCCATATTTATATCTATATATTTACCTTCGCACCAATTCAAGAAATTATCTATATCACTTTGAAGTAAAAAACAGTCATTAGTAGAATAAATATGCCTAAAAATTTTGCAATCATCTGCATAGCATAGAAGATGTGAAAATTTAATGCATGTTTTTAGGTCATCAATGTATACATTAAATAATAAAGGTGCAAGAACACTGCCTTGAGGCACCCCAGTGAAGCAATAATATGGTAATGACAATTTATTATTAAACCTCACACAAGACATTCTATCCTTAAGAAAAGAGTTAAACCAATTAATTAATAATTTGGAAAAACCTAACCTACAAAGCTTCTTAAGAAGAATTTTATGATTAACTCTATCAAAAGCCCTGGACATGTCAAAATAAACCACATCTAACCTAGATTGATTCTCAATTGAATTTGAAATGTGATCAAAAATAGTTAGCAAATTTGTCTCAATGGACCTATTAGGCAAAAATCCATGCTGCTCTGGTGCCAAAACCTTAGAGACATCCAAGATAATTTTATTATATAAACATCTTTCAAATATTTGAGCAACAGTATGTAGAATTGAAATAGGCCTATAGTCACTTACCAAATCTCTAGATCCTTTCTTAAAAATAGGAATAACTTTAGCAATTTTAAGGGATGTAGGAAAAGTACCATTTGCTAAAGAGCAATTAAAAATATGCAAAAGAGGAGAAGCAATGTATTCAGCACATCCTTTATAAATGAAAGCTGGAATATTGTCAAGGCCCACACTAGAATGTAATTTAAGCTGCCCAATAGCAAAAACAACATCAGATTCAATAAATGAATCACATGTTATTCTTTCTTCAACTAGATCATTATTTTCAGTTAAATTAGTAAAAGACTGAGATTGTTTAAAAAGCTCTGAGAAATAATGAGAAAAATCATCTGCGGCTAGATTAGAATTATTACTCTGTAATTTTTTTTTTAATACCTAAAACCTTAACCAGAGACCAAAATTGCAAAGGATTATCAGAAATATGATTTTCAGTGTTTTGTATAAATTTTTGAAAATCTCTATAATATATAACCTTAGACAATCTTCTATAATTAATAAAATTGTTATAATAATTTAAGTTCTTAGTTTTCCAATATTTACGATGATGAAATGATTTCCTTTTAATAATTTCTTTAAGAGAAACTGAAAACCAGAGAGGAAAATGGTTAGTTAAAATTTTTTCTTTAGGAATGTATTTGTCAATTAGTTCACTAAATGATTGTTCAAAAAACTTCATACAGAAATCTCCATCAGATGAAGAATACAATTTTTCCCAGTTAAAATTAGATAATTGTAAACAAAGACCCAAATAATTTCCTTTTTGTAGTTTCTCTTCATAATTTTAAAAGGACAAAGTCTATTAAATTTAATATTAATATAAAATTCTAAGGGAGGATGATGCAAATCAATGGAAAAAGGAAGAGAAGTAGTAGTTAAACATTCAATTGTAGGAAAATTACTAAGAATATAATCCAATGTGTGATCATTAAAATTGGTGTATGGATTAAATTGTTTTAAATTTAACAAATTGCAAAAACAAATCATTCTCAATGCTTTAGGTGAAAAAGAGACTGAATCCATGATAGTAGTACCCAAATATAAATCAGGAATATTAAAATCACCAGTAATAAGTATATATGATTCATATTTGATTAAAAAATCTTCAAGAATAGAAAGAAACTCATTAAACTCTAAAAAGGATAATGTTGGTTTTATGTAGATAGTACCCAAAAGAACTTTGACACTATTTTTCAAACTTATTTCACACCATGTAGCTTCACAAGATGATGATGAAATAGGAATATACTTATGTATAAAATTACATTTAAAAGCAATGAGCGTGCCTCCACCCTTGGAAGCAACATCAGAAGATCTATCTGTTCGAAGTACTTTATATCTATTGTCCATAAAAACATCATCTGAAATGTGTTGAGTAAGCCAAGTTTCTGAAATAAAAACAATATCAAAATTTTCAGAACTGAAGAATTGCTTAATTTTTGCAGTCTTAGTTCTCATCCCATGAATGTTTATATAAAAACAATAAATTCCAAACATAATATCAAAAAAATATATAAAAACAAACAATAATCAAGAGAGAAAAAAAATGTTAATAAAGGACGATATGGGCAAAAGAAATTAATCAGAAAGTATTAATGAACTAGTCAAAGAACCATAAAAAATTTTTAATGTAGTCGCAAGGCCATAAATGATTCGAAATAAACTCCAAATGCTTATGTTTGGGAATTGAAACAAAAAAACTACTAATATTAGAATTAAACATATTAATCTTAATACATATGACCTTAACCTGAAGTTTGTCTTCCAAAAATCTTTGTACATCAGAAGAATTAGCATCTACTGGCAAATTTGATACCAAATATTTATTATTATTATTATTATTATTATTATTATTATTATTATTATTATTATTATTATTATTATTATTATTATTATTATTATTATAATATTATAATAATAATAATAATAATAATAATAATAATAATAATAATAATAATAATAATAATAATAATAATAATAATAATAATAATAATAATAATAATAATAATAATAATAATAATAATAATAATAATAATAATAATAATAATAATAATAATAATAATAATAATAATAATAATAATAATAATAATAATAATAATAATAATAATAATAATAATAATAATAATAATGAGTTCATAAGAAATTTACAAACTGGAAATAACAAAATTGGAACCATATGGTCTTTAAGATCCAGAGTCTGCAATCTTTCACTGCACAGGGCATCAATTTTAATAAGTCGAATGCAAAATTTTTTTAAATTGATTTGTAAAAATATTAATCAAAAACAATCTTAATGTTTATACAGAATAGACTAAAAATTATAAAAAAAATTATAATAATGATAATTATTATTATGATTTTATTTTATGTTGCAGATTTGGGGAATTAATTATGAAAAACATTATAATAAAACAAACAAAAATATTGGTTATAATTTCAGTAAAAGTAATTTGTAATCAAAAATGTTATGATCTTGTTCATGTACCAGTATCTAACTTACCAGTATGTAAACCAATCCTCAGCATCAAAGGTGTTCCTGGCATATGACGAATTGTAAACTTTCCACAGATGTGCAATAAATCAAGAGCCATAGTGGCACACTCACCAGCATGCCGATTACCATTACGATCAGGTAATCCACTGACAACCATATAAGCATCTCCAATTGTTTCAACCTAAAGTATATAAAATTTTCTTAAAACTTTGTTTAGAATAGTTTAAAATATAAATCTTGCAGCAAAAAAATTAATAAATTTTAAAAACCAGAAATTTGCCGCTTTTTTTGCATAAAGTTAAATATATTTAAAAGAATTGTTATATATTATGACATTTATGTTATGAGTATGTATAGTGTGTATCAGTGTGTGTGTATTTAAAAAAAACAAAAAAATTCTGACAGATTTTGCTAAAGTTATATTAAACTTACTATTAAGTATTTTTTAAAAATAATATACTCATATAATTAAAATTTTATGAAATAAACTTTTTAATGAAGTTTTATACTTTAAATTTAAATATAAAAAATATAAAAGCATTATTACACTAACAGAAAAGTTAGAATATCGAATGTAAAAATTAATTATTTGGGAAATAAATCCAAGCAAGTAAAGATTTGAGAAATACATTTATTGTTTAATAATAAATTTATAAGAGATAAAACAAATTAAATTATTTCAATAAGTGTTCAGTTGGAGTGAGAGTTAACAGAGAATTAAAATTATACAGTAAGATAACTAAGCTAAACTGTTTTAAACTGCTGGGAAGATTAGAAGCAGACAATAGTCTTAAATTGGCTAATCAATCTTTAGAAGATAGTATCTCATTGTCAGCTTTTCCCTAAAAATAACAAGCATTTAAAAAAATCATTAAAACTTCATCATCCAAGGTCATGATTTGTCAATTATTTCAATGGAAAATTATTAAATTAATGCTAATTCAAATTATAATTAATTGGTAAAAGTCTATAGAATCGGAAACAAATAACTATTCAAACGTTATGAAAAAACATTTTCTATTTATTCAGATTAATCTGTCATTCTGATATTTGTATTTATAATAAATTTTATTTAAAATCTTACAATAGAGTATTTGAGTAGAATATTTAATTTCTAGTAATTATGTCAAAATTGCAATATTTTCTTATTATAAATATATCTTTCTATGCTAAATAGATATTTGCCATTATTATATATGTATAATAAACAAAATCAGCAATAAACTTCAGAATATCAAGTTATTTTTATCAATTTTATATTACAAACTATATGGGCATATATATGTAAACAATAAAAGATTTCATGCTTTTATTCAAAATAAAACCAACTAAAAATAAATAATTAGTTTTTCAATTATTTGATCTTGCATACATAAATCAGTCAAAATTTTATTAAGTAATTATATTTTATAAATCAAAATTATTGCGAATTGTTTATTAATATTTATTTACTATGTTATTATTAATATTATAGATCACTATTGATCATTAAATATCATATTATTATGGAAAAATATATATTATTTAGATTTTATAAACATAATATTATATGAGTTTTTGTTCTACTTGGACATAGCTCTGAACATATGTGTGAAAGGAAAATAATTAGAGATCCAGTGAACATATCAAACTATTTAAATTGATCAAAAAAAAGTAGTTGTTCTTTGAGAATTCAAGTAATGGCTGGAATCTTAAAAGCTATTGATGACAAATAATTTTATAGATATTTCTCGTACAAGAGCAAATAAATTACATAACACATACAGTGATCGTTTGAATCATTATATATGCATATATTCTTGTGTGTAGACTTCATTTGTTCTTTTTGGTCCTGAATATAGCCACAAAAATACATATAAAAATATGCACCTATTGCTTTTACAGCCGCCTTTTTATTGGTATATATCATTGGCAAATCATAGTCCTGACGATATTTTTCTGCATGAATCCTTTTTTAAAAAATTTGAAATAACACACAAATATTATTAATGTACGCATATATATACACATACTATCATTAGTTTTATTGTTATTGAATAATATTTCAATAATTACATTTGTGTAACTTCTAATTAAATTAATCTTATAATTTTTCTCACAACATCTTTATGATTTCCTTTTTAAAATTCTTTTCAACTATGTTTTATTTTTAAGAGCTTATTTTCACACATACACCCTTCCCCAATCGCTCTTTTTTGCTCATTTCTTGATAATGAAACGGTTACAAATAGAGTAAATTTAAAAAAGAAAAAAAACTTTTAAATTTAATTAAAAAGACTTTTTGATTTAAATAAAAACAAACTTGCTAGAAAAAATAGTTTTAATTTTAATCCTGACATTTTAAATATACAATATGCAGTCACAGTAATATTAAAATTATATAAGTGTATGCACACTTTTTATAAGTACAGTAATGTGTGAAATATTTTGAATTACAAAATCTGAATACATTTTATATGTATTTGATTAAATAATAAATTACTCTTGTCTATAGTTTTTAATAGAATTCCATTGTATCATTTTCAGTTTCTATTATTTATTTTCTCTGCAACCTTGAGACTAATTCACTGAGTACCTTTGCCATTCATTCATGGAACTATAAAGCTAAAATATCCTTCTCTTTGCTCTTCTGATTATTTAAACCATTTTTGTTATTCATATTTTGGATGAACTTCAGCTTTATCATTGGTTCCTTTATCAGTAAATCAGCTAGTCATATTCCCAATAATTTTTGTTACGTATACATGATACTCAATGTGGGCTTATATACAAGAATTTACTGAGAACATACTCTGTTAAATATAAATGATCGGACAATTTAAGATATTCATATGTCCTATAAATAAGGTGAAATAATTTTATATGATCGGAGAGAGAGAATATAGTTATAATAACTTTATATATTTGTAGTTCAATGTGATTTATAATAATTTTATTCACTGGAAGATGATGGTGGAACTACATATCTAAGATTAATGACAAGTGGTAGAATTAAAAATCAGTAAAATATTAGCAAGAGATATCAAATTAAAAAAACAACAACATGTTGCAATAAAGTATAAAGAAGCAGAAAACAAGAACAGTCATAGGGGGAAAAGTATGTAAATAGAGGCAAACATTTGATGATTTCCAGAAAAGATTCATGAGACACTTATTTTGATGTTTTATAAAGTTGTAAATCTATATTTATTATTGATATTCATTAAAATAGGAAATAATTATCATAGGAACAAGGCTCTAGATATTTTGGTAAATGATTTGTTCTATTTATAAAAAATATGGAGATGGATGAAAACAGAAAACAAGAAATAATAAAATGATTAAAAAAATGAAAAAAGGAGATATGAGAAAAATAGAAAAATGTTGAAACAAAGAAGAAAAAGAAAGAACATAAGAAAAAGGTTAATGAAAGAAACAAGTAAGAGATAGAATATAAAAAATACATAAAAAATAAAAATATTCTAACCAAAAATAAATAAAAATAGAGAAAATACTGAAAAATAAGACAGAAAATGAATGTAATATTGAGAAATTGGAGAATAATAAAATAAGAGAAAATTTAAAAAAGAATGAAAAAGATGATAAATAAAATTAAAAAAAAAATATTAAAAATTTTAAAGAAAATTTAAATTCAATTGCAATGGTACATCTTTATCATAGGGCTGTAATGAATGAGACAAATAACCTAAATCAATGCATTGGGAAAAGAAAAAATCTAAAAAAAACATTTGTTGAAAAATCTTTAAAAAAATGAGGGGATTAAGGAATCTAGAATCGAATTGTAATGAATCCTACAGATGTATAAAAAGGAATATACTTTAGATAAGACAACTTTTTTGTCTAAGAATTTTCACATTACTTTATCAGTGATTATATATATTAATGATGATGATGATGATGATGATAATAATAATAATGATGATGATGATGTAAGTGTAGTGTTGTATGAAATAAATCTAGTCTATATAGACAATACAAATATTTATGTTGATGTCACAAATAAATTTAACATAACTGCATAAACTAAGGATGAAAAATGACAATTTAGAAGCCATGGTTACAAATAAATTTGATGCATAAATTTCAGAAAAGATTGTTGACAATTCAAAAATAAATATCAACACTATAAAAAAATCAATAATGAATATAGTTATCATAAAAACAATATAAAATTAGTTTAAAAGATATATACAATAATCTTACATTGATGTGGACAATGGAGATAATTACAAAAGTAATGTGGACATTTTTTGAAGATTTGAAAGAATGTAACATTTGATAAATTTAAAAATGAAGCAAATATTATAAAATACTCTAAAACTGATGTAAAAACTAAAGATCATTCAATTGATTTAGTGAAGATTGAAAATATTTGCTGCAAAGATTGATAGAAAAGATTAAAATAAATATAAACATTAACTGTGAATGAATATAAAATTGGTAAAAACACTTTGATAAATTGGCAAATAATATAAGAAGTATAAAAATATGTAAAATGAAAGATATACATGATAAGGGAAAAAGTAATGAAAAAGGAGACAACTGAAGTATATGCTTAAAAAACTAGTCTATAATAAATTCTATAAAGGTTTATATGATAATCAAAACATTTGACCAGTGATCAATCAGAACATTTTGTAAAAAGTTATATAACACCAGCAATATTTGTGACTTGAGATTCTGATAGTATTTATGAGTATGCGATGTGGCATAAAAAGTATAAGAAATATTGCAAAAGATCATATAATACAATATTTGCTGTTTATAAAAGATTTTTCGCTTATTATATTAGAGGAATGTGCTTGATATTTATAAGAGTTATACAGTATCTTCGGCATTTGCTTTAATATTAAGTATCATAAATTTTTGCCTAAGATTCAAACAATACTCAAAGCATTACGTCATAATTAAGAACTTTTTTTTTTTTTTTTTACTGGAAAGGAGTGAATATATAACATTCGTGTGAGATGTGTGTATACACATTGAAAAGGAGAAAAAAAGAATTGAAAAGAATTTTTGATTGAAGTTTTGGCAAGATAAACAAATCAAAAATATATTTGTCTGTATTAAATTTATTACTAAATATTTTCTTTAAATGATATACTTTTTACAAATTTTTCTAAATAAATTAAAAAGAAAATTCCAAGACATTTTAAATATTTTATAAAATCTATTTTTTTTTTTTTAGTAAAATTTCTCATTTGAAATTAAAATGCAAAAAAGGTAAAAACAACGATTATCTTGACAGTCAAGGCAAATTATCATTTATAGTAATTAATTATTTTGGAAAACAAATCCAAACAAGCAAAAGTTTAAAACCAACATCTATTATTTGGAAGATTAGGTATACTTCCCCAAATAAATTGATAAAAGACAAAACAAAACCATATGTTAGTTAATACATGTTGTTATTGTTTTTTTTCAAAACGTTATTCTTTTTGTTTGAATTTATTTCAAAGTAAATTAATTACTACATATGATAACCTGCCTCATCTATCAGTATAATAATTGTTCTTCATTTTTTATATTTTAATTAAAAATAATACCAAAAAATATAAATTATTCCAGTTTTTAAAAAAAATTGAAGTGAAAGTTAGAGTTAGGAAAGAGTTAATATAGCTAAATTCTGAATGTTTTGGTAGACCAAAACCATGTGAGCTTAGAGACATAAACTGTCTTCTTAATCCCTAAAAGATAGTTTCCCTTGGCTAGGAATAATCATTTCATCAGAGAAAGAACTATCGAAACTCAATTAGCCAATTCATGAATCATCAATTACTTATACTGGAAAATGATTGAATTCATAACAACAAATAACTTAATCAAATTAAAATTGAATATTAAAAGTTTACAGCAATGAATATAAACAAATGTGTATTTGGTCTTCAGGAAAAAGATATTTTACAATTTATTCAAGCAAATCTTTCGTATCAATATGTAAAACTATACTATAATTTCATTTTCATCTATAATTACAATATTAAAATAAATATATCTTCTTATTATATATCTTTGTTGTTAAGTCATGAAAATTTAAAATGTCAAGCTATTTTTATCAAGTTTATTTTAAAAATTGCAGAAGCATTAATTTGTAAATGATGAAGGATTTTATGCTTGTATTCAAAATAGAATAAAAAACGTTTTCCATTATTACAAAAGAATGAAAAAATAAAAAGAAAGGGGAAAATGTTGTAAACCAATATTTCATCTAAACTTTTATCTTGCTTACAGTAACTTACTCTGAATTATTAATTTAATTAAAAGTATAAATTATTGCCTGCATGCTTATTTATTTAGTAATTATATTTCAGGAATTGAAATGATTAATAATTATTCCTTATATCTATATTATTGTGTATTTATTAATTATTTTTATGAATCACTGTTAATTATTGAATGTTATGTTTTTATTATTTATTAAACATAATATTATATTATATAACAGGGGTCAGCAATCTTTTGGTAGTGTGGTGCCGAACCTATGTTACAATGTTATTTTGTGTACCGACATGGTTTTACCAATCTTATTATATTATATTATCAAAATTCATAATGGGCTTCAAAGTTATATATAATATTATAGTATATAATATACACTACTATATAATATATATTTTTGAAATCCATTATAACTGGATCTTATATTATTGGTCATTCAGTATTTTAAAATACTTAGCATCATGTGAAAAGTACCTTTTTAAAATTTGTAATTTTTAACATGCTTATTAAAAATTCTATTACCAATTATAAATTACAACTTTTTACCTATACAAAATATATAATTTAAATAAGAAAAAAATATCATGAATTCTAATATGATTAGTCATTTTTTATTATTAAAATAAATTAATGTGAACATTTCCCTTGTACCTCTTTGCTCAATATCAGGTATGTAATTGGTTACTTTTAGCTTCACACGTGCTTCTGAATGTTCAGGTATTAGGCAACTTCTTTGTGAACTCAAAATATTTTTCATATGTGAGAAAATTTGTTCACATAAGTAAGTTATACCAAATTCTGAAAGCAGAGCACAAGCTGTTTCTTTTTCAAAGAATTAAATCTTTTAGGTAATGATACCCAACAATTGAGAATGACAGTCAACTTTTCTAGACAGTTCCCTTCAAGAGTTTTCTGCAATTCTACAAATTTAGTTTTCCACAATTCTGATGACATCAATTTGATTAATTCCATTTCAAAACTATCAATATCCATCCATTCAAAAAAAGATAAATCAAATAAAGTCATCTTTAAATCAATTAAGTCAGGCATGATGAGGAAAGAAAAATATGGCTGTGTGTATTTGGAAGTCTTCACATCATTTGGAAAATTCTTTTCTGAGAGCTACAATATATTTTTGAGGTTCATCTTTATTAATGTTAAATTGATTTTCATGGGCTTTATATTTGGAAAGTACTTGAAGGTGTTAGTGGTAATATCACCCCAAAATATATCTAATTTTGATGCAAATCCTTTCCAATATTCAAAAAGTTCTAGTATTGTTTGATCCTTCCCTTGCAAATGCAAGTTCAGGTGTTTAATTATATCATCAGAAACATCAATTTGCATAATCAGCCTTCATCATTTATTTCTGGATACAAGAAACATCTTGATTTCTTTCAGACATGATACAAACCTGTTCAAGACATTACCTTAACTAATCCAACAAACATTGCTGTATAGAGGGAGGTCTACATATATACTATTCATTTTTTGAAAAAGGGATTTAAATTGCCTATGTGTTAATGAAGCATGAGAAACTATGAAATTAATTATTTTAATAACAGTGTCTATTACAGAATTCAAGCATTGTGATGTAATTTTTGCAACTAAATTTTCCTGGTGTGTAATGTAATGGAAACTCAATATTTGATGTTTAATATGATTTTCAAGAAGTTTAACAAATCCCTTTTTTTTCCAACCACTGCATGACTAGCATCAGCAGTAACACTAAATATTTTATTTATGTTGATTTTTCTGATTTTCAAAATAAGTGAAAAATGCAGTGAAAATATCATCATGTCCCTTTGTTGTACCAGTAAGAGGAATCAAGCAACACAATCCTTCATAAATATGATTATTGTCACAATATCATGCAACTTTTTCTGGGTGCGCCACATCATTTACATCAGTGCTTTCATCAACAGCAACACTGAATGTAACAGCTTGTTGTAACCTGGTTTTCTCTTTTGTTGTTACATCTTCAGCCATGTCAGTTCTTCTTTTTTGAATTGATCTTGCAGAAGCTGGTATTTTTTGAATTCGAGACAATATCATTTGTTTATTATATGTAGATCACTGAATAAGATTTTAGCATTTTTTAAAAACGTTTCTTTGATGAATTATCCATCTGTGAAAAGTTTGCCTTTCAAAGCCACACAATGAGCAATCATATAACTACATTTGGTGGCTTTATTTTGGGTTCCAATTATTTGACTAAAATAATTAGTTTGTTTCTTAAAGACAGAAACAGCTCTTTTTATAGCTTCACTTCATCTGAATTTTTAAACATGAACACATGTTTAGTTTGATAATGTCTTTGTACACTTGAGATACGACATACAATATTTTTACAGCATAATATACACACAGCACAATCTTTTTGCTGTACAAATTCATATTCATTTGTCCAAGAGTCTTGAAAAGAGCAAATATTATATTTTTGTCTTTTGTGGGACATTTTGGGAATCTCTCAGTCATTATGCCATGAGAATCTCTTTTTTGAAAGAAGCACCACCAATGAGCGTAGATTATTTACCATTCAACTACCGAAAATAGCTTTCTAAAATTGATAACATAATAAGCTTTCTATTTGGATTAGGATCTCATTTTTTAAGTAAAATGTAAATATGTAGAATTTTTTTCACTTGCAAACAAAAATATCTTTTAAATGAAGTCAAGTGTATTATTTTCTGGTAAATAATGATTTAATCGTAAATTCAATGTTGAATGTAAAAACAAACAAAAAAAGATGCTGAAATTAAGTTTTGTTCTATTTAGCTCTGGACATGTGTATGATAGGAAAAGTTTAGCTCTGGACATATATATATATGAAAGAAAAGTGCACCCATTAAAATAAACAAAGAGAATTACATATTCTCCTGAGAACTCAGTTCTTAAAAAATTGCTTAATTAATATTTTTGTAAATATTTTATGTAAAGCAATGATGTACTGTATACATATTTGACATTTACACATGAAAATTTAATTATATTACTAATACTTCCTTTTTGCTCATACTTTGATTATTTAATCAATATTGTTAATTGTATTTTGAATCAGTAGCAGTAGCACCATTATCAATATATTAGACAGCCATATTAATATTAAATTCAATTGTAATACATATCTGTGTGTAATGACGCTTATCATATTTATGCATATGTGTTTCATAAATATCTTTATCTGCCATCTTCCGGGTAGTTAATATGACTCAATACATGTTATTAAAAAAAACGATGATATCACCAGCTTCAATTATTTTACCCAACACCAAATTTAAATAAATTAGATTAAAAAAGAAAGTATGAGTGATTAACTTGACATTGTTTGTATTTGATGGGCATGCTTTAAAAAAGTGAGAACATCAAAATATATGATTGCTGAAGATCTATATAAATATAAGAAAATTGATTTGCATTCAGAACATTATAATGTTTTTGAATGTCAGACTAATAGGTTGATAGTAAAACAAAGGAATAAAAATGGCTGCTATAAAAAAACATGCATTAGATGCAAATTCAAAACTTTTTACTGATAAAAACCATACTTTAAAAATTAGTCTGGGGATATGAATAGGACAACAATAGACAGAGATTTATTATACACTACCATCTGATATATACTATTTACTTTAATTTACATTGTGTCAGAACTAAAACAGGAAGTTTTGCTGCTAAAAAATAATGTATAGGCAGAGATCATATAATGTTTATTGGTGTTATTGTTAATTCTTTTTATTTACAAATTGTACCAATAAATAATCCATTTATATTTTGAAAACACAATTATCCTACATGATCAGATTAAGTTCTTTTCTTGTTTCAGATAAAAATCGTTTTTTACATCATACAAGCCAGGTATGAATTAACACAATTTCAGTTGAATGAAAAATAAAAATGAAATGTGTAACCAATATAAGTTTATAAAATATAGATAGTCATGTAAAAATTTAGCAGTAAGTATCAAGCAAAAATAATAATTCAAAAAAGATAAACATAACCATACTGCTATTAAACTTTATTTTATATTGTTTTTTTTATTTGTAAAAATAAATTTCAATTTATTGAGTAAAAATTCTGTATAAACCTTTATAGTTGCTGATTATTCTCTCATAACATATGAATAGAATTGAATTTAGTTGCTCAGGAGAATGTGATATCCAAGTACTGGAAATAATAGGTTGAGTTGAATTCAGTCCAGAGACTTACAGCTCTAAATGATACTGAAACATATGCAATATGATGTATAGAACCAGTGTTGTGAATATAGAATGTGAGTCAAAACTTGAATTAAAACAAAAAGGGTAATAAATAGTTATAATAAAAGAATTGAAAATGAAAAAATAATTGATAGGTCTTAAAAACTTGAAAGTTTTAAAATTAAAATTCATTTGGAAGCACAAATAATAAAATTTAGAATCTAGTTAAAAATAGATGCAAAAGTATAAAAAGTTTAGACAAAAATATGTAAATATATATTTTAATTTACACTAATTCATCTGAAATATCTAAAATATTACATGCAATATATTAAAAAGACAATGGAGAGCTAAGATTCCTATATATTCAAATCAATATTTAGTCTTTTGATTAATAGTTAACAAATGACAAACCAATATTGATTTTTAAAGTATAAACAACATTTATAGACAAACTACAAGTACTTCTTGAATGCACAGAAATTAATTCCAATCAAGCATTAATGAGTGCTACAAGATGGAGCTATGATCTTCATAGTAACAAGATACAAACTAAAAAAATGAAAAAAAAAAATCAATAAGTTTTATATATTTTATAAAAATCAAAGACATAGTAAAAAATTGTTTAAAAATCAAGAAAATAATATATTTGGAAAAATAAACTTGAAAACAATATAGTTACCAATCATGCTTTTAGTTTTAAAAATGTTCATGTTTTTACAAATATTATTTTGCTTACTTTTAATTTTTTATGAAATATATGAAAGTTATTGATTATTTTTTCATTTGCTTAATTTGTATTTTGTTGCTATATAAATAGTGATTCCATCATGTGATAGAGCACAGGCTATGCTAGCACCAACTAATATAAATAATGTTAATTCTAAACTGATTTAGAATAACTTGAGTAAATGTAAAAAATGGTGTAATAATATAATGGAGAAAAAATAATAAATTATAGAAGCTTTTTTTTTAAAAAAAAAAGAAAGTAACAAAAACCATATTAGAAAATGAAATGCTTGATTGTCAATCTTTTGTAATTATTGCTACAAAGCTTATAATATATACAAATCTTGTATTAAAAAGATTGATAGAGTGAAACTATCTAAAAAAAGATATAAATGAATAAACAACAATTCAAATAAACAAACAAAAAAAGACATTAAAATTCATAAGTTTAATATATTTTACTATATATGAGAAGCCAGTTTTCCATCTCTGAGCACTAAACATGATCACATTAAAAAAAATACAATTTATAAATAAATTCTACTATATGCTAGCAGAAATCTGTCTGAGAACACTATTTACAATTGTGCATATCAATAAAATTTCTTTGGTTTATGTTAAAAGCATCTTTATTTTTTTTTTTAATTTTGATGTGCAATATTTTGCATAATAAAATAATTTCTAAGCTTAATGCAAAAAGTTTTACAAAATTTAAAAACATATTTGAAGTTGATGCTAATTTAAAAATATCAAACAATTAAAGAGATTACAGTTTTTTATTAACAAAACTACTATTACTTTTCTATTTTTTTAAAAAAAAATATTGCTTAGAGCATATTTAATTGTGATAAAAGTTAAACATTTTGTTATTCATTTTATTTAAAAATTATGGTATATTTTGTTTGTTTATTGAGTGAACACACACTCAGTAAAATATATGTAAATTGTCCTCTCAATTTATTATAAATATCTGTATTATAATTATTTTAAAATTTTGCTTATATCATAATCTCAATTTATATATACATGATATATGTGCTTATGTTGAAACGTATTATATACTTGCAGTTTAATAAACAATATGTATTATATTCTAATTCAAGTTTATCAACAAACTGTGAGCTATTATATGCAATGTATGATAAACATAAGCAGGCTTAGAACAAAATATAGTAGATATTATGACTCTACTGTATTTTAGAAAGTGCAAGAATAGAAAAGTGTATAGATGGTGTCCATAATACTGAAAAAAGTTAATCTAAGTAAATTAATATCAGGAAATGTTACAAAACTAGATTCAAATTAATCAATAGACTTTTCTAAACCAAAATGATAATTTTTGTAAAAAAATGTAAAATAAGTTTTTGCCATACTTTTATTTGATTTATTGGGGCTTAATGGCAATAAATTTTCATTTATGGAATTGAAGTTTTGTTCTTTTTTTTATTATTAAAAAATCAGCATATATTTAGAATAGATCAATGATAGAAAGGAATCAGAGATAATAAAAACCCATTGAATTGTTAACTTGATAACAATTAAGAACTGAAGATGATATGGAAATAATTTTAGCAAATATTGATAGAAAAATAGTAAGATGTTATTGGTTGTAAAAGATGAAAATGAAGTTATGAGTTGGTATAAAAAACTAAGACATATGAGTATATCTGAAATGGAATGAACATTAGAAATAAATATTAAAAATTAAATGAATTACATAATCTATGCTTAAAAGTTAAGCAACAAATCATCCATTTAATATAAAGAAAATACAAGCATCAATTTAATTACTGAATAGAATATATGTAAAACTAGTATTAAAAGATGGATTTAGATATATCCTTACAGTTCTTGGTTATTTTATGTGTTTTTAATAATATTCTTATTGAAATTAAATTGTGCACAAATTAAAAGAATATGTTAGAAAAGTGGAAAATAAGTGAAATTTAAAAGTGCATAAATTAAAATGGGGTAATCATCAAAATGTTTACAAAAATAAATATAAAATAAGATGGAAAAAATAAGAGAACTATTTTGAATTACTTCTGTGGGGTAATGCTAAAATAATGAAGTGGAATTTTCTTTGGAAATATATAATTTTATCAAAGGCTTTAGAATAAATAAAACTAAGTTGAATAAAGACCATAGCATATATGGTTAACCCTTGACTTGATAAAATTGTTGACAAATATTAATATAATTATGGACAGTGAAAATTTTAAACTTTCAAATCCCCATAATATAAAACTGAAATGAAAATGTTATGAGCATATTTTTATAGGATATAACTGCTATCAGCAATGCAATATGGAATCAAAGACATTAGTTTGCATAAGAATTGCAAAGTTGAATATAGTTATAGGTAAATGAAAGAAATGAATCACACATAATAGTTATAATAAAAAAATTAGCTTTGAAGAATCTGAAAAAGCATTGTGTTTTTGAAGATAATAGTGAGGTTGATAAAATCAAAGAAAAATAAAAAGTTAATAGATGTAAAACAGGATTCAGACAGATCTTATGTAAAAAAGAAAGATATGTTGAATAACAGGAAGAAAAAAAGTTATAACCAATTGCAATTTTTATAAAAAATATCAATAGAGAATAATAATATGTGAAAATTGGAGGAATAATTGAAAGATAAAACTGAGTAAATTTTGTTAAATAAGTGAAATATTTAGAAAAAAAGACCAATAAAAATGGTTTGTGCATGGCTAAAACCCCTTAATACAATCCTAATATTAATTTTATATTGACCAAAGTGAGGTCTGATTGGTATTTTTTTTTGACAGTCAGATTGCATTTTAATCTCCAAATACTTACTGAATCCCTAAAAAAAAACCCCACTCCAATTTGGAATTAAAAAGATCTATCATACAACACTGCAATCATAAAATCCATAGAAATAAGTTTTGCCTTTCACTTGATCTTCAAAACATAATATCATTAAAGTTATCCTATTAATATCCTTTTTGCCTAGATTTCCTGTATCATATCTATCAGAGAATATCAAAAGGGATTTTTCTTTTTATAGATATGATATATTAATAATAAATGGTATAAAATTAATTTAATAAACTGAATCACAAATATATTCATCTTTGAAATTTAATCTGTTCATAAATCATTTGATTTTGGATAATTTTCCAATACTCTAACAATAATAAAAATACATAATCTAAAATTTTTAGTATCGATGTGAAAATGATATATCTAATACTAGCCTTTTTAAAGAAGAAGCCATTGTAGGCTTACCATTTGATGATCTTAATTCATTATATTTTTCACTATGGCTATTACATTTAATAGCCTCACATAGAGTTACCACCAAATTAATTTTTCAAAATTTCTTGACATTTTATCTTGATTGTTACAGTAAAAGAATAAGTCAACCAAAAATACACTTTGATTTATCATATATGTCATTAATGAACTCATGATGATTAATAGTTGTTACTGTCATTATCAAAGGCTTCAAATTAGGATTTTACTATGGAAAAACTAATTAATAACAATCCTTCACATTTGGTATTACAGAAAATAGAAATGAATATATAACATAAGCAACCGAAAATTCAAATGTTTTATGCTTATACTTACTCTTCTCATAATGCCATTATAAAGATATAGCAATTACTGCATAATATTTGAAACTCCATCCAATTGCCAAACAAAAACCTTTCATACCTCAGAAGACATTACTCAGTAACCGAAAACATTTCTGTTCATCTTATAAAACAATATCAATTTCTTAATGCAAACAATCTCATAATTCTTTACTTATCATGCATATTCATATATAAAGAGAACATTCCCTTATTAATTGAATGTATCCCAATCTTACTACATGACAAGAAAAAACCCAATGATTGATCTCATTTCTGTTTATTTCACTGATTACAGACAAGAATGATTTTTTCATGTAAATATTCAATAACTCAAATCAAATTTTGCATGAATAAAACTATAAGGAATAATATTATCCAAGCTACAATTTACTGCACATGATGTCTCATGCATAGTAATCATTGATGTAATCATGATCATTGATGTTTTTTTTATTTTACTCATGAATGATTTCACATAATGAAGATCATTAGAGACATTGTATATCAAAGGACTTTTAAACACATTTTGCTTTTATATAATAAATAGTTTATGAAAAAATATCTGAAAAATTTGATTCATATTACAAAAAAGGTCTAATAAGAGTTGAAGTAGTTTTTTATAACCTTTAAAAAATGAATGTGCGATATTTATATTTAAAGAATCAAAAAATATAATTTATCCTCTTTATAAGCTATCTAAAATAACAACCACTTATGCTCACTCTCTTTTGTACCTATCAATGAAATACTCATTATCACTGATAAAATAAATGCCTTTATTCTAATCAGTAAACAGATAGATTATTTTGTCATCCAAAATTTCAGACAATCAAACAACAACATCTTGAAATGACTTCCAAACCCACAAAAATCATCTTTCTTTCCTCTCTTTACATTTGCTGAATCCTAACTAACAAATAAAAAAACTCAACTTTACTACTAGACTTTCATACATCAATGTCATTTTCATTCGATATAAAAGACTCTCCTATATGTACTATCTTTTTATCTTATGCAAATATACCAACACTTTTAGAGTTACATTATGATATTAGATCATTTAAAAATATTTTTATTAATAAAAAGAAAAACATTCTTTTTCATCATTATCTGAACTGTATTCCATGTATAAACACTAAATTGATAAAAAATCAAGTCATATGACCTAATTTTAATAAAGCTCCTATTTACAAATGTTATATATAGAGTAAGTTAAAAACAAACTCTTATGAAGCTTCAAAAATACCCTCAACCTCAGACTGCGGTTTCTGCCTCTAGCGTCATCAGTGAGGTGCTAGGGAATAAAAATACTAGAACTAGTCCAGCATTTTATCAATGCCTAACTATTGAGAAGAAAATCTGAAACTTTCAGACATTTAAATGTCCAAAAATCCAGCTATCTAACTCAAATAGCGAATGTGACTAAACTAAGTTCAGATACACCATATATTAATAGCTCTAGCAATATAAAATCGCCAAAGCATTAATAGCAAAAAAACTAAAATTAAATTGATAAAAAATCAAGTCATATGACCTAATTTTAATAAAGCTCCTATTTACAAATGTTATATATAGAGTAAGTTAAAAACAAACTCTTATGAAGCTTCAAAAATACCCTCAACCTCAGACCGCGGTTTCTGCCTCTAGCGTCATCAGTGAGGTGCTAGGGAATAAAAATACTAGAACTAGTCCAGCATTTTATCAATGCCTAACTATTGAGAAGAAAATCTGAAACTTTCAGACATTTAAATGTCCAAAAATCCAGCTATCTAACTCAAATAGCCGTATGTGACTGAACTAAGTTCAGATACACCATATATTAATAGCTCTAGCAATATAAAATCGCCAAAGCATTAATAGCAAAAAACTAAAATTAAATTGATAAAAAATCAAGTCAGATGACCTAATTTTAATAAAGCTCCTATTTACAAATGTTATATATAGAGTAAGTTAAAAACAAACTCTTATGAAGCTTCAAAAATACCCTCAACCTCAGACCGCAGTTTCTGCCTCTAGCGTCATCAGTGAGGTGCTAGGGAATAAAAATACTAGAACTAGTCCAGCATTTTATCAATGCCTAACTATTGAGAAAAAAATCTGAAACTTTCAGACATTTAAATGTCCAAAAATCCAGCTATCTAACTCAAATAGCCGTATGGGACTGAACTAAGTTCAGATACACCATATATTAATAGCTCTAGCAATATAAAATCGCCAAAGCATTAATAGCAAAAAAACTAAAATTAAATTGATAAAAAATCAAGTCATATGACCTAATTTTAATAAAGCTCCTATTTACAAATGTTATATATAGAGTAAGTTAAAAACAAACTCTTATGAAGCTTCAAAAATACCCTCAACCTCAGACCGCAGTTTCTGCCTCTAGCGTCATCAGTGAGGTGCTAGGGAATAAAAATACTAGAACTAGTCCAGCATTTTATCAATGCCTAACTATTGAGAAGAAAATCTGAAACTTTCAGACATTTAAATGTCCAAAAATCCAGCTATCTAACTCAAATAGCCGTATGTGACTAAACTAAGTTCAGATACACCATATATTAATAGCTCTAGCAATATAAAATCGCCAAAGCATTAATAGCAAAAAAACTAAAATTAAATTGATAAAAAATCAAGTCATATGACCTAATTTTAATAAAGCTCCTATTTACAAATGTTATATATAGAGTAAGTTAAAAACAAACTCTTATGAAGCTTCAAAAATACCCTCAACCTCAGACCGCGGTTTCAGTGAGGTGCTAGGGAATAAAAATACTAGAACTAGTCCAGCATTTTATCAATGCCTAACTATTGAGAAGAAAATCGGAAACTTTCAGACATTTAAATGTCCAAAAATCCAGCTATCTAACTCAAATAGCCGTATGTGACTGAACTAAGTTCAGATACACCATATATTAATAGCTCTAGCAATATAAAATCGCCAAAGCATTAATAGCAAAAAAACTAAAATTAAATTGATAAAAAATCAAGTCATATGACCTAATTTTAATAAAGCTCCTATTTACAAATGTTATATATAGAGTAAGTTAAAAACAAACTCTTATGAAGCTTCAAAAATACCCTCAACCTCAGACCGCAGTTTCTGCCTCTAGCGTCATCAGTGAGGTGCTAGGGAATAAAAATACTAGAACTAGTCCAGCATTTTATCAATGCCTAACTATTGAGAAGAAAATCTGAAACTTTCAGACATTTAAATGTCCAAAAATCCAGCTATCTAACTCAAATAGCCGTATGTGACTGAACTAAGTTCAGATACACCATATATTAATAGCTCTAGCAATATAAAATCGCCAAAGCATTAATAGCAAAAAAACTAAAATTAAATTGATAAAAAATCAAGTCATATGACCTAATTTTAATAAAGCTCCTATTTACAAATGTTATAGATAGAGTAAGTTAAAAACAAACTCTTATGAAGCTTCAAAAATACCCTCAACCTCAGACCGCAGTTTCTGCCTCTAGCGTCATCAGTGAGGTGCTAGGGAATAAAAATACTAGAACTAGTCCAGCATTTTATCAATGCCTAACTATTGAGAAGAAAATCTGAAACTTTCAGACATTTAAATGTCCAAAAATCCAGCTATCTAACTCAAATAGCCGTATGTGACTAAACTAAGTTCAGATACACCATATATTAATAGCTCTAGCAATATAAAATCGCCAAAGCATTAATAGCAAAAAACTAAAATTAAATTGATAAAAAATCAAGTCATATGACCTAATTTTAATAAAGCTCCTATTTACAAATGTTATATATAGAGTAAGTTAAAAACAAACTCTTATGAAGCTTCAAAAATACCCTCAACCTCAGACCGCAGTTTCTGCCTCTAGCGTCATCAGTGAGGTGCTAGGGAATAAAAATACTAGAACTAGTCCAGCATTTTATCAATGCCTAACTATTGAGAAGAAAATCTGAAACTTTCAGACATTTAAATGTCCAAAAATCCAGCTATCTAACTCAAATAGCCGTATGTGACTGAACTAAGTTCAGAGACACCATATATTAATAGCTCTAGCAATATAAAATCGCCAAAGCATTAATAGCAAAAAAACTAAAATTAAATTGATAAAAAATCAAGTCATATGACCTAATTTTAATAAAGCTCCTATTTACAAATGTTATATATAGAGTAAGTTAAAAACAAACTCTTATGAAGCTTCAAAAATACCCTCAAAAAAATGCTGGACTAGTTCTAGTATTTTTATTCCCTAGCACCTCACTGATGACGCTAGAGGCAGAAACCGCGGTCTGAGGTTGAGGGTATTTTTGAAGCCTCATAAGAGTTTGTTTTTAACTTACTCTATATATAACATTTGTAAATAGGAGCTTTATTAAAATTAGGTCATATGACTTGATTTTTTATCAATTTAATTTTAGTTTTTTTGCTATTAATGCTTTGGTGATTTTATATTGCTAGAGCTATTAATATATGGTGTATCTGAACTTAGTTCAGTCACATATGGCTATTTGAGTTAGATAGCTGGATTTTTGGACATTTAAATGTCTGAAAGTTTCAGATTTTCTTCTCAATAGTTAGGCATTGATAAAATGCTGGACTAGTTCTAGTATTTTTATTCCCTAGCACCTCACTGATGACGCTAGAGGCAGAAACCGCGGTCTGAGGTTGAGGGTATTTTTGAAGCTTCATAAGAGTTTGTTTTTAACTTACTCTATATATAACATTTGTAAATAGGAGCTTTATTAAAATTAGGTCATATGACTTGATTTTTTATCAATTTAATTTTAGTTTTTTTGCTATTAATGCTTTGGCGATTTTATATTGCTAGAGCTATTAATATATGGTGTATCTGAACTTAGTTCAGTCACATATGGCTATTTGAGTTAGATAGCTGGATTTTTGGACATTTAAATGTCTGAAAGTTTCAGATTTTCTTCTCAATAGTTAGGCATTGATAAAATGCTGGACTAGTTCTAGTATTTTTATTCCCTAGCATCTCACTGATGACGCTAGAGGCAGAAACCGCGGTCTGAGGTTGAGGGTATTTTTGAAGCTTCATAAGAGTTTGTTTTTAACTTACTCTATATATAACATGTATAAACACATATATGTAAAAATATTTGCCAGAATTATTCTCTAAACAATCTATTCTTATATAAAATCATAATTGCAAATAGCTTATGGTATCATGCATCAATTGTAAAAACAAATATGTCATTGACAAACATCTTAATAAGTTAATTGTATTACAAATAGATTTTCAGAGTGATTTTTACAATGTCAACATTTAAGCAATAGTTCAACGAATGATTGTTATGATGCCAGAACACAAACTATATAATAAACCATTTTTTTCGTTATACTTTTAAAATAATTACATTTGAATTAACAAAAAACATTGCACAAAGAACTTTTTCCTCATTCTTTGTATTGCAATTTATGTTACTTAGTTGATGCACCAAAAAGTCAATTTATAAATAAAAAGATTCACCCTATCCTTATAAACAGATATATTCTAGGAATTGTCCATCATTATTTTAAATATAGTAATTCATCTCATTTATTTAAAATAGCACAAAGTTATTTTAAAAATCTTACATTAAATATAGCAGAAATATTTGAAACAAAGACTGTATGAAAAGCAAATCATCACTCACAATAGACATCTATCTACTAATATCTTATTGAAACTATAGCAAAATATTTTAAAAAACTATCTTTTTCACCCATTCAAATCACCAATATTTTAATCCATTAAGAATGATATCATATTTATCATTAATTAATTCAGGTTTAAAGTTCATATAACAAGCTTTCTCACAATATATATATATATATATCTAAATGAACACAAATACTAATTTATCAGCAGAAAACGTAAATTTGCCGACCAGCTGAAAATAAACCAAATCATTAACAAATAAATGCTTGTTATTATTAAACTTTTAAAGTTATTTATTCTATTAAAGAATATTTAACTAGGATATTGTCATCATTCTTCACAATAACATATCCAAATTCAATAGTAATCGAAAGACTTGATTATTATTTAGGCAATAATACTGGAATGACAATTTTATAACTATTATATGTCCATCAATTATAGATTTAGACCACAAGATTTTATGTAACTCATCATCTAAAGTCCACATATTCATTAATTTTAACAAGGATACCACAATGATAACTACAATCATAACTTTACAAATTAATTTCCATAGTTAATATTCACAGATTATCAAATATAATCAATCTCCTATATAAAATTATACTGATATCTTTTCAGCGTTCATTTCACAATCTTCAAAAATTCTTATAAAAAATATTGATTAGCTGAATTGCAACCAACATTTGTTCTAAAATTGAACATTATACATTTACAAAGATACCAAGTCTAACCAAGAAAATAAATTTTAAATATGTATATAATTTTTGTATTGGTTTTGTAAAAATTAGCCAAAATTACACATATAATTCTATCATTCAATGTTTATACAGTGATGCCATGATATATGATCTAGCAATATTTATTATACTTCAATTATATGCTATCCAAAAAATGTAAACAAAGAGGAAAAAAATGTAAACAAATACCAATATTAAAAATTTTAAATTTAATAAATTGTATAATATAGTAGCAGTTATTTTTTCACTCTTAAAGTGACATAAGTGATAACATTTATTAATACTATTTATTTGTGTTGTATGAAAGCATATAGTATAATTTGCCTTTTTTATTTTTTCCAAATTTTGATATGGTACAACATTTTGTATAATAAAATGTTTTCTAAGTATGAAACTAAAAGTTTTGTGAAATTTAAGAAAAATTCATAAAGTCTTAATGTAATTGACATGAAATTAATTTCTTTTTTGTTTATATATAAACAAGTGTAACCTCGGATTGTGTTGATTGGTCTCATTTGAGATCAATATGTAATTGTCCTTCCTTTTGTAAATGATTCTTATGGTTTGTGAATAAAATTTCCTTTTGAAAGATAAAAAAAACTGTAAAATGTTCTTAAATTGGATTGAAGAGGTTTATTGTGAAATTAATTTAAAATTGAAAGTTGCAAATAGTGATAAGTATATAGATACCAAAATTGATATGAGCTTGTGTGTAGTGATAATAAGACAATATTTCTACAGAAAAAAAAAAAATATTGAAGAAAATCAGAGTGTGTTTAGTTGTGCAAAAATTCTAACAATTTATTTATTTTTATTAAAAAAAAAAAATAACGGAGATAAGATATAGTAAGTTTTTTATTAGTTTTATTTTTTGAGTGAATGTGAATGAATGAGCACACATGGTAATATATATGAAAATATGCGCCCTCAATTTATTATTAACAACTATACTATTATTATTATTTTTTAATTTTGTTATGCATACTATTATACATAAAAAAGCATATGTGTTATATATACACATGCATGTGAAAAGTACTGTACGCTTGCAGTTCAGTAAAAAAAAATTACATATTCTATTGGAATCAAAGTTTATCAACAAAACATGAGCTAATAATGTACACAAGGGGTTCTTGGAACAAAATATAGTAGACATCACAGTTTTGCTATGCTTATTTGTGCAAATTAGTTTCATATATATGTTTTACTAAAATAAATAACTCATTTTATATATATATATATATATATATATATATATATATATATATATATATATATATGAATAAAACAGTCACACACATATGCATATGTAAAGATTAAATCTGTTGAAAGATTGATGAAAAATATCACGCTCCTATTAAAGTTTGTAAACTGAATATAGATTTGGTAGTATTAAATGTCTTTTATCTGGAACAATACATTTATTGAGATCATGAAAAGCAAAGAATTCAATCAGATATATTACGTAAAGATATTTCTAAAACTGTAAGAAATCAATTACTGTTGTAATTTTGATGAATATATGATTAACAATCAATAAAATTAACAACTACATGACAGATTGAAAATGAAAAGTATGTGGAAATAATTCATAATCAATAATGGAACATATTTAAAACAGACACTAGATCAATATTTTAAAAAATTAACAAAAATTTTGCAAGCCATTACAGATTTAAGAACGAAGTAAAAAAGTTAATTTAAAAAATGTCTCTGCATAGAAATAGTACAAAATTTGCTGCATTTTCAGCAGACATAATTTATTCAATAAGCTGATACAATGAAAAACTTGCAAAAAAAGATAGTACTGTGAAAGAACATTCTGAATAATGGAAAATATCAAAAAATAAAATATCAAAATATTCCTGGTAATACAATATCAGCATATTTTAATATCTGTTTATATAAAAACAGTGAAGCATGCAGGAGTTGGATTTATTATTGTATTCAGTTATATTCAAATATCAACTAACACCAGTTTTTCAATAAAAAAAAGCTATCAAATATAAAAATTCTCTTGCAAAAACGTGGAATTGTATGAACTGAAAGTTGGTAATCAAAGTGTGATACTGTCAATAGAAATTGGAATTATATGAATAGTGATATTAGATATTTTACATATAAAAAATTGACATTCTGCACAAAATAAATTGAAAGACATATTTATAAATCCACTAAAAATAAAATTTGAATTGTTTAGATCAAGTCTAATTAAATAATTCATATTGTAATATTCATAATTGTAATTAATGATTTAAAAATTGTGCAAGGTATTAATCTATAATGCATATTTTTGATTGTAATTTATTTTTTTTAGTGCTACATTTTAATATTATAGGAGATATAGAAGATAATTTTCTATAAATTAATTAGATTTTGAACAAAGATAAAAACAAAGTTTATAATGTGAAAACATTATAAAATATAACATATAAAGTCATGGAAAATCTCATAGCTTAAACTAAAAGCAGCATTTAAAATAAATATTTCAATAGAACTAATTTTAACCTTATATTTTTAGATTGGACTATTTCCATCATCTAATATGCATATTGAATGTCTTTAGAAAAATTTAACTTTATTTAAATATTCCAAATACATTCAACTGTTAGTAATAGCACATAAAACAGACTAACAGTTGAATGTATTTGGAACATTTGAACAAAGTTAAATTTTTCTAAAGACATTCAATATGCATGCATATTAGATGTTGGAAATAGTCCAATATAAAAATACAACTAGAACACCATCATCACAAACCTTCAGGAAAACATTAACTTTAACCTTGTTAACATTGTATTTTATTTTATATTTTATATATTTTGTTATTTTCTTAATTGTTAAAATAAACTTCAGTTCAACAAGTTTCCATGTAAATATTTATTCCACCAGAAGTATGGCATCCTTCAGAAATCTTCATAGATATTTATCCCAACACATAAAAATTAGTTTATCTAATTCATAAAAGAATAATTTTTCTAAAGTATTCAAGTTCATATAAATATTTCACCATAATAAAAAAACTTTTTGTTGATGAATTTATATAATTTTATTTTGTGATTATCATGTAAATATCCACATATTTTTCAAATTGTTTGCCTTCAGCTTTTAATTATTTCAACAGATGTCACACTTTGGTCTTCTCTAATGATACTTTTTCTTCATTAATTACTGTTACCAGTTTTCTTTATCACATATTATTATTGCATATTCATAAGTTATTAATGAATACATCTTTAGTATGTCTTTTTGTTTTCCATGTTTTGTCAAATTATTATATTTTTACACATGATTTTTCATTTTTACTTTTTATTTTGTTAGGCTGATATACAAGTTCTAGTTTCTTCAAAACTTAATTTTGTGTTGGCTAATTTTGTTTAATTTCTAATTTTAAAAAAATGTTTCTAAAGTTTGCTTCTCTTGATAAAACTATTTTTACAGAATCTGTAACTATTGCCTGTTATATGCTAAAATATACTTTCTACTGCAATCTTTAATTTTTTACTGATTTAATCACAATGAGCATAAGTTTTACACTAAAGATTTTCAAATTTGAAATATTAGGCTTATTAGATATTGTCTGCTGGTATTTTATTAAGAGTTTCAAAATTTTCTTAACTCAGTATACTGTGACTTATATGGCTTCATCCCATATGATTTTACTCATTCAGTTTTAGATTCCTGTTCAATTCTTTCTCTCAGCTTTCCCATTCAATAATTTATCTTTACATCATTCTTTTAATTCTTTGCCATTATATATTTCCACATTTGCAAATATTTTTTTAATTTTTCACAATTCTACTTTTCTTATTTTAGTAAGAACACTATTATCAAAAGCATAAAATAATCAAAACTGTAAGGAAATATCTATGCTTTGTAGTTGGTTCTCTTGATTTTATAACATTTTCTTGTGGCTTTGATGTAATCTTTTTATATTAAGTGGATTGCTTTTCAAGCATAAATAATTTAACTTTTCATACTTAATCTAATTTTTATTTTATCTATTCTATCATGCAAAATTATAAATTTTTATATTCCAGATATGTTTAAATATCTCAGATTTTCATATTAATTCAAAACTTAATTTTTACTTTTTTCACTCAATAATATTTACTATTTCTACTATCAATATTTAAAAATAGAAAATTCTTTATTAGTTTTATAAATAATAGCTTTTTAAAAAGTTTAACATGGTATTATTCGATTGATAATAAATTTGTCAATCAATGAGTTTCCATTGACCTCTTGTGTATTATATTAGATTTATTATATTCCTTTCTATCTTCATCTACTGCAATCATTATTTAATGTTTCACTACTACAATCTGATACACTAACCCAATTTTCCATGTGCAATAAACATGCTATTATTTCATTCACATTAACATTTTTACCATAGTATAAATCCAACATCATTCAATTTTCTGTTTGACTTTTTTAAAACAGCATTCTACTTATTTTTAATGTGTTTATTTACTACATTTTCCTTTTTTTTTAAACATTTCCAGAATGGATGGGGATTTTCCCCCATTGTTTTGAATGCTAGAAAGATTTTCCACTTTTGGAAATCTTGTTTCTCCAAAATTAATATAAAAGCCAAACTATCTATACTTTACCCCCCCAAATTTTGGAACTTATCTCCATTCAGTTATGAAATGTTTATAATTTTGTATGATGTTGGCATTATTTTAAAAATCAACATAGATTCATCAATTTTATCTTATTGTTTATAAGGAAATACGTGTTTTTTGTTCATTGTTTTTTTATACATCATGATACTTTTTAAAACATTTCAGATAAATTAGTACACATTTTTTTATCTACTGCATAAACAAATTTTTTTTGCAACATTTTAAAAATGTTTTTGTAATCAGCTTTTATCATTTTCACTCTGAATTTTCTTTATTTCAATCATTAAGTTATATAATTTTTAGACCTTCTTTGCATTTGAATTTAAAATTTTCAGTCTTAAAAGTTTTTAAGTCCCATAATTTTTTGTATTATATAATTTTTATATTTTAACCATATAAATAAAGATATCTGAAAAGATAAATAACCTTTAAAATGTATTTAAAAGAAATCAGCACTCATAAGTTGATCCAGGTCACATCTTCCTTAGATTTATTATCCTTGTTCAGTATTTATAACTTACATCCTAAATTGAATAATTTAATTTCTTTTAACTTTCAATCTATTATGAGAACATCCATTATTTTATTTTTAATAATTGTTTTTTTTTTTTAAATTAACTTTAAAAAAAATTTTTTTTTTTCAATTTTAATTAAAGTTTTTTAAAATTTATTTTCTATTTTCACAAATTACAGTTTTGTTTATATTACCAAGTGTATATTGGGATAAGTTCTTAAGTACAGTATTTGCTTGTAGTTTTCTTCTTTGTAATAAGAAAACAATTTAAAATAAATCACAGCACTAACAGTCAAAATATTAGTCACTTGAATTTTCACATTCCATTTTTTTTTTAATTTTTAGATATTGCTTTTTTAAACATGTCTATCTGTATTATTATATGTTGTGCACCCTATAAATCTCTCTCACTCTCTTTTATATTGTATTTATCTAAGATTTATTAATTTATAAACTACTAAACATAACATGATCACCATTCGTTATGCTAGCACATATGTTATTAAAACAGGCAAAACTCTCCATACAGTAGTGCCACTCAGTGCCAACCAGAGTAATCAATGGATGCCACAAGACTTGTGCATAAAATCCCCATCTAGTGCCTACTCATCCAATATCCCCAGTCTAGTTTCTGGCTTGTGGCCTTTGCCAGTGAGGAGCTTTGGATCTGAGTGCACTGCACCTAGATCTTAGAATCTAATGCAACCCCCCAGCAGCCACCTTTTATCTCTACTTAACTACAAAACTATGAGAATAAAATTAAAAACACAATAATATTTTCAATCTAAGCTCAATAACTTATATAGTCATATGGGTCTAAACCCAGTTCAGTATCCATACATTATGGTGTCTTTGGCTTTTTAACAACCATAGCCACCACTATCCTATTAGGCAGATTGGTGTTAAATGACTAAACATCACATGATCACTATTTCTTATGCTAGCACATATCTGTTATTAAAACAGGCAAAACTCTCTATATAGTAGTGCCACTCAGTGCCAACCAGAGTAATCAATGAATTCCAGAAGGCTTGGCAAAAAATCCCCATCTAGTGCCTACTCATCCAATATCACCAAATTAGTTTCTGGCTTGTGGCTTTTGTCAGACCCATATGACCCTATAAGCTATTGAGCTTAGATTGAAAATATTGTGTTTTCCAATTTTATTCTCATAGTTTTGTAGTTAAGTAGAGATAAAAGGTGGCTGCTGGAGGATTCCATTAGATCTTAAGATCTAGGTACAGTGCTCTCAGATCCAAAGTTCCTCACTGATGAAGGCCACAAGCCAGAAACTAGTCTGGGGATATTGGATGAGTAGGCACTAGATGGGAATTTTATGTGCAAGTCTTCTGGCATCCATTGATTACTCTGGTTGGCATTGAGTGGCACTACTGTATGGAGAGTTTTGCCTATTTTAATTTATAAACTAAGTATTCTATTCAAGATTTTATTAATTTATATACTAAAACAAACTTTCTCCCAGTGTTGACATATAAACAATTAAAAAAAGAAAACGAATGGGTAGCAGCCTTTGTATGGCTCATTCTTCAAATAGCATGCATTTGTATATGAAAATAATTATCACTATTTAAAAATTATTATATCACGAATATTATTCTAATATCCATTATTGTATATTTATTATTATTTTGTTTATTTATCCAAATTCCAAAACCAAAAAAGAGAATGCTTTTCACATTTTCATTCTAAAACTTATAAGTTAGATGATAGAAGATGCAAATTTTTTGGATAATCTACAAAAGATTAAAGTATAAAAGTGTTTCTGATTGTAACACCAAAGACTCAAAAACTGTACTTTTGTATTATTATTAGTAAGTCAATGTTGTTTAGTAAGCTATCATAATAAACATAAATGCAAAAAAAAAGAAGATAAATTTCTAGCATTAACATGTAGAAATGATCAAAAGGGGAAATAGACAAAGATGTTTTACAAAGAAATTACAAAAAAAAAAGATCAAGTATGAAAGGAGCTGTTGTAAAAAACATTAAAAAAAAAAATAGAAAAAAAAGTTAATATAAAAGAAGTACATAAATTACTAAGAGAATTTGAAAAGACGGGCAAAAGATAGAAAAATTTTGAAAATGGTCTGAAAGTACGTCTGGGATAAAAAACTAATAATAATATTTCATGTATTCAAGATATCTTTATATTTCAATTTTTAAATGTGTTTGTTAAATTCTATAGATTTTCACTCCTTTCTTTTTTTTTTTAATATTTTCCTATTGATTTGATAAGTTTGCCTCTTTTTTTTTATAATTATATTTTACTGCATTAGAATTGCAATTCATTGTATTTATTCTTTTTAAAGTCATCTATTGAAAGTTTGAGTAATTAATAGACGTTAGATAGTGCTCAGTTGATTACTTGAGTTTGTAAAGACGGTTCTGGTTTAAAACAAATTGAGGGAATTATTGCTACTAACGGCGATGCTAAAAATAACTAAAAAATATCATAGGATGATTTGTTTTGTCTTAGTTGGTTCTTCAAATAAATAAATAAATAAATTTTATTCAGGTGAAGGTTTTTTTGAAGATGGAAAAGAAGAGATAATTGAGAATTATAAGAAAAATAATTTATTTATTCTTATTTTAAAGTTTAAAATGATAATTATTAACAAGTTTATCTTTTTTTTTCATTGCAATTATAATTATTTTCTTACCTTATAAACATCGTAGGTGTCAATTGTGGCATCAAAGCAGGTGTAAAGATCATTTAATAACTGAACTACTTCTATAGGTGTGCTATATGCTGAGATTGTAGTAAAACCTACAATATCACTAAAATAGATGGTTACTTCTGAATAATTCTCTGCTTCTACAGGAGTTCCTGTTTTCAAACTTTCTGCAACTGATCTGCATTTATTAGAATATATAAAATTAATTCATTTAATGACAGAAAAAACTTTATAAATATAATCAGAATTATTTTTAAAATTAAAACAAAAAAAGAAATCAAACTTACTGGGGTAACATTCGACACAACAATTGGTCAGTTTTTTTCTTTTCCTCTGCTAATTGTTCGGTTCTTTCACGAATTAAATCTTCTAAATTATTTGAATATTTTTCTAACATTTTAAACATCGTATCAACAATATTGGTTTTTCTAAAAAGAAAAAAAAATAGTGTGCATATTTAAATAATCAAATTCTTAATTTGGTGTTATAATGAAAAATTAAAGTGGTATAAAAAGTCATAGGATTTTCCTTCAGTAGAAGTAATAACAAATCTCACCAGTCAAAGTTGTAATTCAGTAACAGTACAAATATTTTTCCAGAATCTTAATGTTATAAAATTTCTTACATATCTCTAAATATTTATAAGTTAGAATAAATTCTATTAAAGGGTTTTATACAAAAACCCTGACGATCAAATTTTATTATTTAGTTATAGTATTGACAATAATGCTAAGAAACTTATAATCATAATGTAGAAAAATTAAATGAAAATAAAAAGGAAATTTTAGTACTGTATTACGTTATTATTTTTTTAATATTATTTATTTAATAAAAGACACATGTTTCCATAAAATTCAGTCTTACAATGATAATAGTAATTTCTATTCATCACAGTTGTGCATTAAACTATATGTAGAATATCATTAATCCAAATATATGTTATTTAAAAACTTTTATTATCCAAACATATTTCAAAGATAATGTTTATTCTTTAACAATAAATAAATTAGTCTTTAAATTAGTCGTTTATGCACATTTACAAACAAAATAAAAGAGAAAAAAATATTCAATGAATATTGACCAAACTATTTTTTCCCCTATTTTACAAGAGTTTGGGTTTACACCGAAAGCATTAAAGATTTATTTTTGAAATCCAAAAAGTTTCATAAATTCTAAAAAGTCCTGGAGTAGGAATTTCAGATTAATGGTGTTTTCCTTGTATTTTTAATACTAATCTGTTTTATACCAGAATTTTGCAACTAAAATTCATAAAAGAATTTCACAATATAAAATAAGTGATAACAGTCTTCAATTAATAAAAATATTTAATGTTTATTCTCTAAAGCTATTTACAGAAATGGAATTTAGTTCCAATCTGAAAAAAAATGTTGCCATTGAAAATAGCCTATTATTATTATTTTCATGTGCCAAAGCATTGGCCAGGAAGCGAACCCGCAAACCCAGGACAGCTGTTTGTAAGGCAACCGTGCTGACCACTCATCCACCATTTACTTTCTGCTGCTACAAGCTCCATTCATCATAAACTTACAAAAATTGGATGAAATTTTTAGTAATAAAATTAATTGTGATTTAATTTATAAAAAGTAAATAATATATGATAAGTTTGATGCATTCATTGACATTCTTTTACACTTAGTCCTGAAATGATATAAATGATAAGAATTTACTGTTGCCAAATAGTATAACAAACTTCGGATATGATAGTCATCTTTAAATAATCAATAAAAGCCATGATAAAGAATATCTTTAAATATTTATATGATCTTGACTTATCAAGAATTAATGATTACTTTCAGTGCAAAGCCATATTTATGTGTCTCTTCTTAGTCCTCTTTCTCTTATTCATTTTTCTTACTTTTTAGCTTAGAAGAATACATTTTAAATGAGTTTTTTAAACCACAAGTCACTTTTTTGCATTAACTTTGATCATGGGATTGTGTGGTTGTGAGGGATAACATTTATATTCTTTAATTTTACATACAAAAATTTTGATCTTAATTTTTTTTATGCCAATATATTTAAGTGTTTAGAGTTTTCAGTCCAGAAAAACAACAATAAAACCAGATTTAGAAAACAGAGAATTCTTAATTGTAATTTTGTATGAGGGAGTTTAATCCAAACAAAAGAGATTTGCTCAATAAACGCTTTGGTTAGGAAGCTTAGTTTGCTGCTTCCTAAAATGAGGAAAGTCCTTAAAATGTCCAAAATATCCTGTTTCACAAAATATGGTTATGTTACTGTATCTAACACAGTACTTATTTAAGAAACAAAAATAGTTATCTATTCTGCCAAAATTACTCTATGGACATTAGACATAAATTTCTTGTCAGGATGTTTTCCAATAATCTGAAAATACAATAGCAACATCATAAGACCAATCATTCAGCATTTTACTAGATAAAATACTAATGAATCTATAATTACAGTCACATTTTTATTGAATTGGTCCATGAAGCAAATAGACAATAATAAGCTTCATAAAAAATAATTACATTGAGCATGATTTTAATGGAAGAAGCAAATGCTTATTTATTCTAAAGAAAAGTAGTATAATTTACTAGTATCAGAAGGATATGGGTGAGGATAAACAAGATGTTGAACTCTTTTAACAGTACCATAAGATATCAAAAAGATTAATGTGATATATTAATATTGGCCACATTATTTTACTACTCATTAGAATGTCAGTCTTTACTATTTTACTTCTACCATTTTTATTTTACTAAAAGATTTTATAAAACTGAGAAATTAAAAGATGCTTTTATTTAATGTATTACTCTATTGCATTTATGAAATAATTGTCATATGTGTGTACATTTATTTTATTCTATAATCACAATTATCAATATAAACTCTTTTATCTATATTTATTGTAAAGTTTCTATAAATCTATAAAACTTATAAACTAATTCACTCTTACTCTTTATAGCTTCCTCATCCACAGATTATTATCAGGCCCTTTTATTGTGGCACCAATTGTAAACCCTCAAATGGTCACACAACCACGTTATGCGCCAATTGTAGCATTTTACTCTGATGGATCGATGGATGTTTCTCCATTCCCAGCTAATATGATTTCTAAAGCCTATTGAGATGATGATGATGGGATAGAACATTCATAATCTTATTTTCCAGAGTGCCAAATTGCAACTTTAATGAAAATATTGAGGTTAAACCTTATTTCAATAACTTATTAATAAATTTCAATAATGATATCTAATGAATGGGTTAATAAATAATTAATAGATTAAGCGAACACTGAGAATGCATTAAAAATAATAATATTAATATTCTTGAAAATTCATGGTTTAAGAAACTTTAAACTCAACTTCCATTACAGTTTATATTCTCAGCCCACTCCCCATTCACTATCATTAAAGCCACAATTAAAAATTTTGTTTCAGATTACAAATAGTTCTATGTCCATCTCCACCCCCCTGATCCATCCCTCCATTATCCTCACATTCATAGGTCCATTGCACTGCTATCTTTTACCATTAATTTTTCCATCTGCTAGCTCATTTATCTCTTATGATCCATTCTCAGGGTTTTAGAACAATAAGGTCTGAAAATCGAAGAAGCTGCTATGGATTATTGGTGATAAACACCCCTCTCATGATCACCTCCAAGGTTGATCTTGGCTGTCTTTAATCTAACCAATGTCCAATTACATTAAAGCTCGAATAATTAAGTTTAAATCTTTTAGAAATAATATATTATAAACACTTTCATAATTAAAGTAAAATTATAAGGAAGTGCGTCTAGAGAGGTGTTGTTTTTACAACGGATGGAAAAAGAATTTATGCCCACCCACTACATCCACTATCACTCAATAACCACCCCTATTTATCATCTATATTTCAACTATACTGACTTGAGCATTGGTAATCTTGTATTGTCAGCTCAGAAAATTAATCATCTAAAGAAATTTTACAGTGATACACTATCACTCAATAACCATCCCTATTTATCATCTATATTTCAACAATACTGAATTGAGCATCGGTAATCTTGTATTGTCAGCTCAGAAAATTAATCATCTAAAGAAATTTTACATTGATACGATTTACTAAAATGATTTTTCAAACCTAAACAATAATGTATTGATGTACGATTGGATTTGAGATTTCTAGATTGTAATAACCCACAAAACATTGAGACGCAAATTTTTATTTAAAAAAAAAACAAATTTTATTAACAAATTATAACTCACTAACATAATATGTACATTAACTTGATGATTCACATGGCTTTCCCCTGTTCTACAACCGCATTATGATATAAAAAATAAATCAATATCCCTAAATCAACAGATAATTTTAAGACGTTTTAAAATATAAATATTAATTTTTAATTATTAGGGAATTACGATTGCCATGGAGTAATACTAATAACAGACAGATAAAGATAATAGTTACCTTCACATATATTATATTTTGTTCTTATTTTTATCTCAGCATAGCAAACATTAAATTTCTCTCCCCAGTGTTTAATGCTTTTCGTTACTAATCTTTTCTAAAGATAACTCTTCCAATAATAAAATTTATTAATTTTATTTAATTATTTTAATCCAATATGCCTTCACCCTATGCTTTACAATGGAGATATTTTATATATGGTAGACTTCTCTCATTAAGTTACCTTTAGCTACCTTGCAAATGTCAAGAAATCGATATCTAGCTTAATCACTATCAAACGTGCATACACTCTATATTCATGTTCTTATGACAATAATAATATTTCAGTTATATTACCTTTTCAGCGAAGTTATCAATTGGCTGTGGATATATATGCTAGATAATTTTATATACGCATTGCTTACCATCCTCCTTGGTTTTATTTAACACTTAAATTCACTATTCATTTACGTTATTATTCTTGGCTCTTATTGATCAATTGAAATATATCAACAAAATAATGTTCAAGTATACCAATCACACACACACTACCCACACTCATCCTGACGTCAAATTAAGTTTGTGACCCTGTAACCAACATTTGTAAGTAATGATTAGCAATAGCTATATTTCATACACCTGTAAGGAATATCAACATTAATATGAGGTAGGCAGTGACCTGAATAAGAGAAAACCTTTTCATTAAGGTTGAGGTATGCTAGGATTTTATCGCTAGTCATACAGAGAGAGACTTGGGTTTACCTATTAACCTCTGGCCATCAATAAAGAAATCATCTTATGGTGTAGAAAATAACCAAGTGGGAAACTCTTCCACTGTATTTAAATGCTTTATAAATATGGAATAGATATCTTAGTGAGTGAGCTAAACTATGACTTCACTAGCTTGGTGGGGACTATTTGTCTATCCACATATAAACAGGTCTAACATCAATTTGTAAGAGTAAAACTTTCACATCTACCTTCCTCTTGCAAAATAGTACACCAGAACATGAGCCAACATTTTTTCCAAGCCTTAATTAACTTGTACCTAACTTTAACTTTATGATACTAGTAATAAGAAATGCACATTAAATTTTTAAAACTATCTCTTTGCATGTTTATACCATAATGATGATGTTTTAGCCCAACATTCACACAACCTCCATAAAATATAGAAATAGGTCTAAGCACTTGATAAGAATTCCTGATCCGATCCAAAAACATTTCCCTTAACAATACCTCTCACTCTTCTCATTTAAAAAAATGTAAAGCATTTAAAACAAGCACATACAAAATGATTTTATATTAATTTCTCTACCCCTAAAATGATAATAATAATAATAAAAGCATTTAAAACAGGCACATACAAAATGATTTGATATTACTTCATCTACCACCAAAATAATAATAATAATAATAATTTTAACATGGATAAACTTTAAATAGATATATATGATTAAAAAAAATCTTTTTTTTCTTTCTTTTTTTTTTTTTTTAGATTAAATGTTCGAAATGAATAACAAATAATAAAAATATACTTAAATCGTCTTTGCAGATTGTCCTTCCGATTTCTGGTTTCCATTTTCCCTTTTTTCCTTCTTTGGTTTGTTCATGGACACACATGGCTTTATGTAAAATGAGTCACTGGTATACAACTTCAATTCCTATGCCAAAATGTACAAAGTTTTCATGCTGAGAATAAGATTTTCTCCATTTTGGAATCTGGGGATTAGCTACACTTTACAGCTAAAAAGAACTTGCTTTTAATTTTGGAATATATAAGTCCACTTCTTGATGTACTTTTCAGTTCATTTAGTATTCAGGTTTGACACTTTTATATGAGATTATAGTAATCAGATTTGATGCTTTATATGTGAAATCAAAATCAATTTTTTGATTTTCTGTAGTTTAAATTTCACCCTTTGCCAATTTCTGATAAATTAATGCAAGACAAATCATGACATTGATTAATTTTAAAGAGAACAATGTGCACCTAATATAAACGTACTTGAGAGTCATTTTTCTACTTATATCATTAAATTTGGCTAAGTTTATCATTCAGAAGACAGACAGAATAACTAACAACAAACGATTTATTTTCTCTCTTTTTCTTTCTTTTTTTTTAAAAAAAATTCCTTTAACCCTACAACAAGGCTTCTTGATAACTGATGACGAGAGAGCCTGCAAAAAGAGAGACCAGCAAAAAGAAAGACCAGCAAAAAGAAATCCGCAAAAGAGATCTGCCCCCCAACAAAAGAGCAAGCTCTTATATATTGTCTGGCTTCCTTTATTTCCCCCTTCTCTGAACAGTTGATCTTCCAAAACCCTTCCAAAACATTTACGTCTGGTCAGTGTTTTCCTTGATTAATTGCCTATTGTTTTTTCCTTTTTTGTTATTTTAAACTTAAGCCCTCCTAAATTACCACCTGCTAAATTCATGTCTGCATTCCAATGTATGACCCCATTATTTTTAAATTCCTGTGTCAGATATCACACTCTGATTTAGTTTAGTGATTTACTTTAGTAATTTTCTCCTTGTGGAGATCTCCCCAAAGAATAAATGAAAGAAAACTCCCCCTCAGAATAAATGAGAGAAAGCTCTTTTTCTCCCCTTTTTCTTTAATAATAATAAAAAAATATATAACTCAACTTCAAACCCAGAATTTTGACCAAAATTTTGGGCTGCTATAAATGAACTATTAAAACAAATTACTTCTTCTTTAAAGGAGTTCCCCATAAGATGACATGGAATAATTATTTAATCATAAACCTTACAACTAAAATCCACAACTGAACCAAATACATACACGCATGTCTCACATATACAATTTTAATTAAACCGATTGTTTAATACTTTAATCCTTGATTTTTTTTTTTTACAATTTAATTTTATGAACTATTGAGTTCTAACTTGTCATTGTAAAACTATCACTATCTATTTTCACTCTCTAAAGTAGTTTTATAAATTGCACATCCCGCTCCCTTCTTTCCAATCTCCAATTATTAAAGTGATGTATAAATATTGCTTATCTAATAAATTATATCTTTGGCTATTAAATTGTCTTATGAATCAATACTAAATAATACAATTTTTTGCCTAGAAATCTTTTATAATGAAATGTTTAGATTGCCTACCAAGTAAAACCTACACAACCCCTAAGAATATGGGTTCAAACCTAGCATTGGCTAGCAAGTTTGTCTATTATTAAAAAAATACAGCCTATGAGGAAATTTTTTACTAAACATTGTTTTATATAGCTCATTTTAAATTTAATGGAGCCTTGGGCAAACCCAAGAGCTACATTATGAAACAAAAAATTCTAATGATTGCATTTTATTTCAGAAGCCTAAATACAGTGAGCTATCAATTCATCATTTATATAAAAATCATTTTCCATATTTATCATTTGCCTTTTTTGATCCTAAAATCATTGCTATAAAAATACATTATTATTTTTATTGATCTATTCTTTTTTAAATTATGAATTTTTTTCAGAGTTGTTATTGATAAATCAAGATGTTAATACATCACCTCATTATATATATATAAAATACATGTTTTGCGGGTTCATCCGTGTTAAAAACTTTTAATATTAATATACTGACATTTCGACTTGGTCACACAAGCCATCCACAGAGTTATAAAAGGTAGAAAGATGGTTGTAGAGGCGCTACAATCACTGATTTGAATAAAATGTTAAAATTCCACCAATAGCAAAAATGTTAAATTTAGGAATGTTTTTTTAAAAAAATCTTGCCAAATAAAAGGAGGTTTGCATGTATCATCTTGCTTATTGATACAATCTGGCCTTTTAAGTATCTCAATGGCTTCTCTAATTTTGCATTGGTAGAGATTATCACATCTGGATATGATCCTGGTACTAGAAAAATCAATTTTATGACCTGAATCTATAGTATGGAGTGAGAGTGCTGATGATGATGAGTGTTGTTTAACTGCATTAGCATGCTCATCTCTCCTAACACTGATGCAATGATTACTCATACCTATGTAAGAAGCTTTACAATTTTTACATGAGATTTGATAGACACCATGAGATTCAAGAGGGATTGAATCCTTAGGCTTGGTTATTATATTGCTGATCTTTTGATGAGCAGAAAATGCTGTATCTATATTATAGCGTTTTAATATATGTCCGATACTGTCTGTAGTTCCTTTTACATATGGAACACAAATTCTAATAGCTGATTTATCATCTTTTTGTTTCCTATTTTGTCTATTTTGGGCTTGAAATAAGGCTTTTTTTTTATAAATTTGTAATTATAACTATTTGCTAATAAAACACTATTATTATGATTTATTTCTTCTTTCAGATATGTCTCATCTGAAAGGCTAATTGCTCTATTTAAAAGAGTTTTGGCTACAGAAACTATCTGAGTTGGGTGATGATGAGAATGGAAATGCAAATATCTGTCTGTGTGTGTATCCTTTCTGTAAATAGAAAAAGATAAACTATTTGGTGTTCTGGTGACTAGAACATCAAGGAAAGGGAGTTTTCCATCAGACTCTGTCTCCATTGTAAATTTAATATGAGGATGCATATTATTTAAATGTAAGAAAAAAATTATCTAATTTATTTTTTCCATGTTGCCATATGACAAAAGTGTCATCTATGTATCTGAGCCAAATGAGAGGTTTTAAAGATGATGATTCTAAAGCACGAGTTTCTATATATTCCATGAATAAATTAGCTATTACTCCTGAGATAGGTGAGCCCATAGGAGTACCAAAAACTTGTCTGTAATGCTGTCCATTGTATACAAAATATGTATTTAAGAGACAATGTTTAATTAAAGCAATAATATGGTCTGGTAAATTGCAACGTTATGAGATTATATTTAAAGCTTCATCAATTGGAATGTTTGTAAACAAAGACACGACATCAAAACTGACCAGAATGTCATTAGCATTAATTTTTAAACTTTTTAAAACACAAATAAAATGAAGAGAGTTTTTAATATATGATTTAATAGATGAGATTGTAGGTTTAATGAAATCCGATAAGTATCTGGCTAAAATATGAGTTGGAGAACCTACTGCACTTACTATTGGACAAAGGGGTTATCTGGTTTGTGAATTTTTGGAAGTCCATAAAATTTTGGACAGACACAAGATTTTTCACGAGGGATTATTTTATTTTTTATCTCTGTTTCAATAGGTGATTTATTAATAATAGCTTTTGTTGTTTTTTCCAAATACGTAGTATGATCTCTTTTTGATAGTTTATAAGTGTTATCATTAAGCAGATCTAAAATTTTATTATGGTAAATGTCACGATCCATTACGACTGTGGCATTACCTTTATCAGCTGGAAGTACAACAATTGATTTGTCCGATTTTATATTATTTAATGCTTGTCTTTCTGTCTTTGAAATATGGCAACATGGAAAAAATAAATTAGATAATTTTTTCTTACATTTAAATAATATGCATCCTCATATTAAATTTACAATGGAGACAGAGTCTGATGGAAAACTCCCTTTTCTTGATGTTCTAGTCACCAGAACACCAAATAGTTTATCTTTTTCTATTTACAGAAAGGATACACACACAGACAGATATTTGCATTTCCATTCTCATCATCACCCAACTCAGATAGTTTCTGTAGCCAAAACTCTTTTAAATAGAGCAATTAACCTTTCAGATGAGACACATCTGAAAGAAGAAATAAATCATATTAATAGTGTTTTATTAGCAAATAGTTATAATTACAAATTTATAAAAAAAGCCTTATTTCAAGCCCAAAATAGACAAAATAGGAAACAAAAAGATGATAAATCAGCTATTAGGATTTGTGTTCCATATGTAAAAGGAACTACAGACAGTATCGGACGTATATTAAAACGCTATAATATAGATACAGCATTTTCTGCTCATCAAAAGATCAGCAATATAATAACCAAGCCTAAGGATTCAATCCCTCTTGAATCTCATGGTGTCTATCAAATCTCATGTAAAAATTGTAAAGCTTCTTACATAGGTATGAGTAATCATTGCATTAGTGTTAGGAGAGATGAGCATGCTAATGCAGTTAAACAACACTCATCATCATCAGCACTCTCACTCCATACTATAGATTCAGGTCATAAAATTGATTTTTCTAGTACCAGGATCATATCCAGATGTGATAATCTCTACCAATGCAAAATTAGAGAAGCCATTGAGATACTTAAAAGGCCAGGTTGTATCAATAAGCGAGATGATACATGCAAACTTCCTCCTATTTGGAAAGATTTTTTTAAAAAACATTCCTAAATTTAACATTTTTTGCTATTGGTGGAATTTTAACATTTTATTCAAATCAGTGATTGTAGCACCTCTACAACCATCTTTCTACCTTTTATAACTCTGTGGATGGCTTGTGTGACCAAGTCGAAATGTCAGTATATTAATATTAAAAGTTTTTAACACGGATGAACCCGCAAAATATGTATTTTATATATTTAACCCATGCAAATCTTTGTTTTAACATATATATATATATATAAGTATAGAGGATTTGAACACAAATTTTCAAGCATCCTTCAACTATCCACACTATCTCATACAACTGATACACATGACCACACACATGTAGAAAAGATTAATAATCACCAATATACGTATTTCATGCTAAACCAGCACTCATTAGTTGGTCCAGATTATTATCTCTCACACACATATATATAATCAATGCTCAGTTTATATTAAGATAGCAAATCTTCATACTTTAATGGACAGCCTTCAAACTGAAAGAAATAACAATAAAAGAAAAATTAAAGAGGCGATGTTAATATATAAATACAAGCAAAATTTAATTAATCGGCAAGCAGCAAACGTTAAGATAACAGAATTATGGGAAAGTTGACATTGAATTATGGGAAAGTTGACATTTTAAATGTGATAGTTGACAAAGCTACAACGTAGTGAAAGTGTTTCTAAGTTATAGTTATACATATAATTTTTATTGACTTTTAATTACCGTATTTTCAAATATTTATTTATAGAGTTACGTATATTATTTTGAAGAAATACAGACATTGATTTGTAATATATATATATATATAGTAACCTTCATGACAGAGTTTACATACATGACTTTTAGTAAAGGTATATGCATTTTTTATTATATTTTTTAAAAATGTTATAAAAGTCACATGTGTATGAAAATAATAATAATTATGATTATTAAATGTTATTATTTTTTATGTGTATTGAAATTATAAGTGAAAATAAAATTGACTATCTTAAAATATCAAATTACTATAAAAATCGGTTGCAAAATGAAACAAAAAAACCTCTTACATCATTTGATTTTCAAACTAAAAATAGAAAAAACTTCACTTTTTTTGGTGCTGCTTATAGAATAGAAGCCAGAAAAAATTTGATTTTTATCTATGTGGATATAATGTGATTATTAGAGTAGAGCTTCAGTGTGCTCCACCCTCAACTTTCCAGTGATGTAGCTTATTATGGAGTTGTAAAAAATGTCTTAGTAGTCAACCTAGTAACTGATTTCAGATGCTAAAATATATGACATTTGATTGTCAAGAAAACCTGTCATTTAACTATTTGTCAGAAGATAATACCTACAATAAACGGATTAGTATATTTTGTAGATTTGATTCCTCAAACATGAAGAGTCACTCTTTAAAAGGAACTTAATGGAGATAAATCCCTACTAATTATATTGGAAATATGAAATGATGATTTGTAAATTCTTCCAATGTGAAAGAAAATTGAGCTCAACTGCGTAATAAGTAAGTAACTGAATAAAACTTGTATAAAGCTTTTATGAATTATTATAAATAAAAGACTTTCTGTCATATATGTTCTCTCTCCTATATGCTGATGTAAATATAAATTATTATATTATTATATTTGTTAATTTAAAATTAATGCTATTACTAATAATTTTATTGCTCACCTCATCTGAATTCCAAGTAGACTTATTTTACTTCATTTTAGAATTATATATTAAATGTAGAGATGATAATGATCAGGAAATACATTTGGATCTTCATAAAGGCTTGTTCTTCATGTGGGTTCAGTTTGATCATTATCCATGACTATTATAAAGTAGTTAATAAAAAATAAAAATTGTGTAGTCACTCCACCATATACATGGTCATCCATTTAGTTTGGATATTTTCCTAGACTGAATTCATTCATGAATATTGTCATTTTATTATTTTTTTATCTTTTACAACTGTTTGTAATATACTAATACTATAATTATTAGGGTAAATAATAAAAAAAATGTTACATATATTTATTGTGAAGTGATTACTTCATGATGATAAAAAAAAGTATAGAAAGAATTGACATTGGAAAGTAGCTGCAAAATTTGCTAATATTATTCATAATGTACCAGATGTCTTTTAACTAATTAATTGGCTGGAGAATGTTTGGAAAACACTATAATATAAAAAGAAAAATTATTTTATCTACTCAGATAAAGTCTTACCTTTCTTGAGCAATTGGGTCAGTACTGGGTAGGATTTTATGTCATAAAACAAAATCAAGCGTAAGTTTAAAAAGTTTGTTTGTTAGAAATAAATGCATTGGTGTGAAATAAATAACATTTGAGCTGAAAGCATTATGACTGAATTGTTAACCAAAAATATTTTGTTTCCTATTGCTATCCAATCATTCCCTTCAAATAATCAACATATGTCTCCAATTTCCGAAGTAATATTGTCCAGACATTCAGTTTAATATTAATTACTAATTCAAAATTTTGCCTATTTATTTTCCTCTAACGACTGAAAAAAATCACAAAAGTGAGAATTAGATATTTAATTTCTTATTATATAAAATAAAATCTAGGAAGTTATATTTTCTACAGCGGTACATTGTAGACAGCATCCATTTGTTTCAAATATTTAAAAAGGTTTCAAATATAATAAATAATCTACTTTAGTAAGATTTTTATAATCATGTGAAGCTTGAGAAATTTTAAAAGTTTTTTTTTAAATCTACATATATATATATAATCTGTATGTCTTTTCAGATTTAACAACTTGGAAAGAATTGTAAGTGCTGTCTACTTAATTTCTTAATAATATTTTAAACTTAAATTACCATAAAAGTTCAATATAAATTTTCTTTCAATTACATAGTGTATTACAATCTTATTTTATTTTTTTCTCTCATTAAATTTTAATCATTTTTATTTTATTTTAGTAATTTAGAAAGGATTTGAATTCATACTTTCAAGCTCTCCACAGCTATCCACTCCATCCTATACAACCGCTACACATCGTCACATACTTGTATTTAAATATTTAATCATTTTTGTAATTTTAGTATTTTATATAGTTTTAATATTTTACTTAAATATGCATTATGTGAATTAATATCACAAAAAATTTTAGTACATGTAATTAAAAAGGAGGAATAAATATAATTTAAATATTATTTATAATTATATTATTTTAAAATATGCATATTTAAATTAATTTAAATACATAGGATTCATTTTAAAATTACAAACTTTTATGTAAGCTGAATTGTATCAACTCTCAAATTTAAAGCCGATTGATATTGGTTATATTAAAATTGTAAGAAATATAGTTTTATCATATTAGTACTACTTTAAATAGAATATAAATTAATGAAGCTTAATTTATAAATCAATATTAATAAGTATAGATATTAAGGAAATTAAACAGCATATTAATAGTAAATAATTTAATGGGAAGATTTTAAAATAAAAATGTAATCTTTGATATCAATATAATTAAATGCTTAATTTTTTGGAATGAAGACATTGGATGAAAATGATTAATTATAGGATTCAATAATTAATTATAGGATACAATAACCAATATTAATTTATTTGAACAATACATAATAAATTTATTCTAACCATTCTACATTCATGTACATTTGAGTTTTTATTCATTTGTTTTATAAGAAAAATTCCCAGTTAGTAATCCTACAAGAGTTTTAGCATGCACTGCTATAATATATAGTATGTTAATGATCCAGGAAGGAAAATATCTGATAAACAATGAACAAAAGAGTACCTAATTGTTGATCTATGAATCTAAGGAGAGCTAAAGAGATAAAAATGTTTTACTTACACTTTAAAGTTGATAGTTATTATCATAATATATTAAAATTTGCTATTATTGTGTAACATATAAAACTGAGTAAGGTAAAAATGATAAGATTTAATCCTCAATAATTATAACTAATATATGATATCACAATAAATTTTCATATGCCTTAATTTCATAGAAGTTTTTTAAATCAAACAGATCCATCTCAGTACCTTCCCAAGTATATCTGTATTTTGAAAAAATCCAATTAATTTGAATTTTGCTCTCATAGTATAAGTTTTATATAATGTTTTTGGGGTTTCGCAGCATTTCATATCAATTGTAGTCTAAATGTGATTTATTTCTTCATATTTTGTAACATATGGTTATTTTTTCTTCTTTTTTAAGCAAATATTATATTTATTGTAAATAATGCTTATAATAAAAAATAAAATTTATTTTATTATAATAACAAATGGTAATTTTATTTTAAAAAAGAAATCAACATACCCTAGTTGGGAACAGTATAAATGAAAGTAATTTCATTTCTTCATTATTTGCAATTTTATTATTATATGTTTTAATTTTTTTTTATGTAAGTATTATAATATTTATTGTAAATAATGCTTATAATAATAAAAATTAAATGTATTTATTATAAAAATAGATTGCTCTTTTCCTAAAAAAACAACCAACTGATTCCATTTAAAAACTACTCTAAATAAAATAATTTTATTTTTTTATTTTTTGTGTGATTTTATGGTTATATATTTTTAATATTTTTATACAATTGTTATAATACTTATGATAAATAATACTTATAATAAAAAAATCAAATTTGAAATCATAATTATATCATAAACTAATACTTTTGTTAGAAGAAGTATCAGATACTGATTGTAGCATTTGCATTATAAATTACATTATAGTTATTGCAATTAAATTTAGTTCATATTATTTTCTATTGACAATGATCAAGATATCTTCACAATTAGAACATTATTTCACACACTTATAAAGAATAAACATTAAACTATATAAAATAAGAGTCTCTTCATGTCACCATCAATTAAATCACAGTATCCTTGCTTACATCTCAGATCACATCTATCTGTCTCATCATATCTCAGCCAAAAATTAAATAACTACCAAATAAAACTAAATGATAAATCATTACATTACACACACATAATTCATTTTTTCATTATTAAATAATATTCCATTAGTTAAATTTTTATTACTTCTAATTTTAAATATTAAATTAAAATATATACAAACTAATATAAAAATTTTCAAAAACACTATGATTTTTTTTGTTTCATAAATTATTTTCAAGTTTTTTTTTTTTTTAGAATTGAAGATCCTTTTCTCCAAGTAATGCTTTAAATTATCTTGGATCTCTTGAAATTGAATTAACTACAAGTAAACTAAAATTCAGATCCAAAAATATAAAAGTTTTTAATTTGTTATTTAAAAGATCTTTTAAATGAAATAAAAGGTTTTTTAATTAAAAAAAACTGTTCTATAATTAACTTTGATTTTTTTTTTAAGAATCATTGTAATAACTATGATGTTAAACTTAAATGTATGTACTTTAAAATATAATTCAATGAATAATGATTAAATTGTCTTCCTAATTTTTAATAGGATTCCATTAGTTTCCCCATCATATTTATCATTTATTTTACAAGAGTTCACTATATACATAAATATGTACTGCATACAATTATAATTAAAAAGTTATCTCCAAGAAGATTTTTTTATAGGAAGAGAATTAACTGCAGCCTTAAAATTAAATATTTGTGATAATTAGCTTTGGCACTCCAATATATTAATGGATTTTTGATTACATAGTGAGTCTTTTTAGAGATTCAAATTATTTAATAACTGAAAAAAAAAAGGGCATCAATCTAGTCACCTATCAAAATTTCCATTTTTATTTTTATTAATTCTTTAAGCAGTGCTTTAATGTCATGAAAGAATACCAGGATGATTAAATGATATCATTATTGACGATTTATCATAGTAATAATACTATGGTTTAATAATAAAATAAATTCAATATGTAACCTATCCTTCTTGCAAATTTTTATTAATATTTGTTAATTTTTCAATTATTCCCTTTAAAAATTTGTAATTTTTTTTTCTTATTGGGTTTTTAAAAAGTGAGGAGAGGGAGGGGTGAATTGCATTTGCAATATTATCTAATTCAAACAACTTCTTTAAATTTGCAATGACAAATCTGTTTTGGACATTTTTATGATTTTATTCTTAAAAATTTGTAAATTTATTCTTTTTTATTGGCTGTTAAAAAAGTGAAAAGAGAGAGATGAAGGTGGAAAGTGATTGCCTCCATAGTATTACCTAATTCAAGTAACCTCTTTTGATATGTAATTGACAAATTTATTTTGGAAATTTTTATGATTTTGTTTTTAAAATTTTTTAAATTTATTCTTTCTTATTTGGTTTTAAAAAGTGAAGAGAAGGAGTGGGGGTGGGGACTTTGATGCAGCTACAGACAATACAAATTCAATTAAATACTCCAAATAAAAATGAACTGTCTTGCTTCAAAACAACAACAAATTAACCAAAAAAAAAGAGCCTAAAATAAAAACTTAATTTGAATTTTACTTTTTTAAAATTAAAAACTAAAAAATAATACAATTTAAATTAACATCTTTTTAGATAAAAAAAAAAACCATTTAAAATCAACGTGGTGTTTATTTTGAAACTAATCTCTAACAAGTTTTTTTTTTTTTAAAAAAGTATTATTTGTAAGACACAATTGCAAAAAATGTTGTTTCCTTTTTTTAAATTCACATTGAATTTATAAAAAAAATAAAAGTTCGCCAAAAAATTTATAAATTTAATCATAATAGTGCTAAAACTATTATAAATCTTAAATCCAGGTTGTAGTTCTCTACCCCAATCCCTCACTTTTGAAAATATGGAAATTTCTAAAAGACAAAAAATCCAAATATCAAAACGTTTTTTTTTTTCAATTACAAATAAGAAAATAGCTATTTAAAATTTATCAACATTTTGTAAATCGATAAAAGGCATATTTTGTTTTGTTTTTCTAATCCTCTTCCAATTCTTTAACCCATGTCCTTCTCTAAATCCAATAAAAATTAAAAAGAGAAATAAAAGTTTGTTAAAAACAAAAGACCTGCCAATGAAAACTAATACCAACAGGTTTTAGATTACACAGTGAATTTATAAATTTAGTCATATTAGTATTACTATTAGAGTAAATTGCCATTTTTGCAAAGCAATCTACAATTTCTCAGTCATCCCTGCATTTAAAGCAGTGATTAAAGACTCAATTAAAAAAAAAATTAAAATATAGATAGCCCACTAGATTGATATCAAAGAATGTTTTAATCTTATAAGCAGAACAATGCCTAGGTATTTAATATTAAGTCACAGCTATTAAACTGCCATTTTCACCAAAAAATAATTAATAAAAACAAAAATAAAAAATAAATTAAATTTCCAACTATAGTCACAAAAAAACATTATAAGAAATAACATATACAAAAAAATAGAAAAATTATGAATGCCTGAATAATAATTTAACTAATATGTTAATCTTACATAGATGTAAGCATACTAACTGTTTGTTAAAACTTAATCCTTTTTGCATTGCTTTATTATTATTTCAAAAATTTTAAAATGCAAGAAAAGTATCAGGAACCACATTAATTTATATATGGCTTTTATTGATTGATCAAGACATTTGATTCAGTTAATAGGACAGATCTGTGACATTAATTAAAATTAATTTGTTGTCTACTATAATTTATTCATGATATATAGCTTTTACATAATAGAGTGAGATGAAGTGTTATTACTATACGTGGAAAATCTGAGGCATTTGAAATAAAAACTTGTTAAACAAGAATGGGTATTTACTCCAACATTGTTTTCACTTTTTATGACTGTGGTCTTTAGAATTAATAGGGATACAGCTATAATATAGGTTTGATGGTGAAATTTTTAATATGAATTGATTAAAAGAAAAATAGAACTTTTTGTTCGTTTCTGATTTACAGCATGCTGATGATTGTGCTACTTTTGCTAGTTCAAAGGACAATTTACAGTCTTGCGTTGTTAGCCGAGAGGTATCGCAGCCGCCATGCAAGCAAGTAGTTGGTTGCAGACGGGTGTGGGTTCGCATCCCGGCAGATGCTATGACATATGGAAAAAAAAAAAAAGGATTTAATGCTTTAAATGCATCCTATAAAATCTAGTTTTTTATTAGCTAATGACAGAACAAAACCCTCAGGTAATTTTAGCTACAATAATTATTAACTTAAAAATATAAACTAGTCTAAATATCTTTGTAGTTTTATAAGTAAAAAAATGCACTTAGATGTTGAGATACAACTCAAATTCCAATGGGCTATTGCTGCTTCTAAAAAGTTAAAAGATTGTTTCCTCACAAAAAATAATTATTGCAATTAAGTTAGCAGCATATAGAGCTGTTATTTTATCAATATTTTCTATATGGAAGTGAGACTTTGACAACCTATCAGTGCAATATAAAATATTAGAAAAGTTTCATTTAAAAATGCTCCATAAAATTTTAAATATACAATGGCGAGATCATAAAGAATAAATTCTAATTAATCAGCTTTAAAAAACATCTTAAAGAAATTCAAAACTTATAAAAATAATCACATGATAATGAATAACTCATTTTCATATTCTAAATAGCATAATAATTTGCTAATCAAAATGTTTATCAAACAAAATAAGAATAAAAAAAATTAAAAGGATTTTTTTAAAAAAATATTCTAAAACTATTAATGGGAGTAGAAATCCCTTATTACTTAACAAACAAATAAATAAATACTGTATATAAATTAAACGAAAACCAATTTCTCACATATATATAACAAAGTTATTAATAGAATACTTAATTAATTGAAATAACAATATTCTTTCTCCTCCACCACATGCATCATTTAAATAGACGTCTGACACTTCATTAAATTTTCTTTATTTCTTGCATTATATATATATAATTTAGAAAAAAAACTACGACAGACAATATTTGGGTAGAGTACTCATACAAAAATATATCTAACTTTTCCTTTTCCATTTTTTAGTTTTAATAAAATTACAAATAGTAAAAAACAATGTTTGATATTTTTTATCTACCAGAATATTGCACTTCTGATTTTCATGTACATATATTTGACTAAATAAACGAATACAATTGAGAAACGATATCTGCATAAATATATGTCTTTATACATATATATATAAGAAGGTTTATGAAAATTATTAAGTCATTAAAAAAGAAATCCAAGTTGAACAAATAAAATATTTTGATATTTTTTTATATTTTTGTTAATAGCGAATATTAATTTTTTTAATTGGAAATAGCAATACTATTTATTACATAATAAATAAAACTTTTTCTTTTACTAGTAATTCTTATTCAGAATATTTGATTCTATTATTTTGTTGTTGTCATTTGTAAATATAATAAATCCTCATTCTACTCTTTTTATTTTACAGGTGTCTGACAAATGTATTTAATCAATTTATTTATTAAAAGCATATTTTGTTATCTTTTATTTTATATTTTTAACATTAAAAATATCTGATATTCAGATACTTTTTTTTTTTTACTACAGTATTTGATTTTACAATGTTTTTATATATTAAAGATCCGATTCTGAATTCACTTCATACCACCCAGGAGTCAACTTTGTTATTTTATTCTAAAAAAATCATAGAACATTAATTTCTTGGGAAAGATGAATGAAGTCAAGATTTAATCTGCACAATTAGGCTAGAGATTATTGTAAGACTAGATTAGATACAGGTTTTAAACTATACAAACACCCAGTACTTTTTAAAGTCTTATTCTCTTTTACTCTTACATATATACATCTGAAAACTTCTGTTCAATGTTATCACCTTTTAAACAAATGAATAAAGATATAAGAAAAAGATGAATAACTTTTAAAATACATTTATGCTGATGTAGCATAGCTCCCCAAATGTTTTCATAATCATTTATTAAACAATATTTATCTAAATCGCATGTTGAAAATTGATAATAAATTGAAAGTATGCTAGCCTTTCTCACATGCGCAATTATAACAGAGAAAGCCAATCAGATTTTTTAAACAGATATCTAATAAATAATCAAGCTTAGACACGAGAAAGAGATTTTGATAGAAAAGGTTGATACCACCTTTTCTAAACTTAACTTTTATATATATAAGCCAGTCTTAAGCATCTTAGCTTGAAAGCTTTAAATATATAAACAAATACAATTATCATTCATTGTGTTATAAATATAATATATTACGGCACGAAATCTCAGGCTAGCATACTTTCAATTTATTATCAATTTTCAACATGCGATTTAGATAAATATTGTTTACAAACGTTGCTGCTATGAAAATTGCGGTATAGTAAATCTGAGATTTCGTGCCATAATATATTATATTTATAACACAATGAATGATAATTGTATTTGTTTATATATTTAAAGCTTTCAAGCTAAGATGCTTAAGACTGGCTTATATATATAAAAGTTAAGTTTAGAAAAGGTGGTATCAACCTTTTCTATCAAAATCTCTGTCTCGTGTCTAAGCTTGATTATTTATTAGATATCTGTTTAAAAAATCTGATTGGCTTTCTCTGTTATAATTGCGCATGTGAGAAAGGCTAGCATACTTTCAATTTATAATCATTTATTATATATTTTGGTATTTTATTTTGTTTTTCACAATAAATTACAACAGAATGCACAGTATTGGATTCCCTGTAATATTTATATTAGTATTTTGTATGTTGGAAATTCATAGATGTATTAATAAAAAACGAATGATATTAAAATATACTTGGTGCTATGAATACTTGTCCTTTTTAAAATCAATATTTATTTTCTTATGTTAATCTTCATAAAGATCAGAGAAAAACAGTTTTTATTCCTTGTTGGATAATGTTGTTGCATCAAAATTTCAATATTCTTTCTGAGACTAATAATCAAAAAAGCAAGTCATATATAACTTGACATTATTTTTATAAGCTTGTATTTACAAAAATGTAATACAGAGAGTGTACAAATAGCTCAAACAAGCTCTTAATTAATAAGTGCAGTATGAGAAAATATTTAAAATCTCTATCCAGAACACTCTCATCTCCAGACCAAATTGATTTTGAGCTTATGGCTCACATCAGTGGAGAGCTAGAATATTCGGACACTAGATCTAAAATATCAACTCAAAACCCAGCACTTATTTCATACATATATTTAAGTAGAAACTCTGTATTTTCAGACATGAAAATGTCTTTAAATCCCGCTATCTAACTTAAATAGCTATATGGGACTGAACTAAATTCAGATCTACCATATTTTAATAACCTCAGCATAGTCAAAGCCTTAAAGGTAAAATTATAATAATCAAAAAGCAAGTCCTATATAATGTGACATTACTTTTATAAGCTTGTATTTACAAAAATGTAATACAGAGAGCATATCAATAGCTCAAACAAGCTCTTAATTAATAAGTGTGGTATGATAAAATATTTAAAATCTCTATCCAGAATATTCCTATCTCCAGACCAACTGGTTTTGAGCTTATGGTTCACCTCAGTGAAGAGCTAGAATATTCAGACACTAGATCTAAAACATCAACTCAAATCTCAGCACTTGTTTTATATGTAAAATTTCAGAGTTTCTATTTAAATATTACGTATAAAATAAGTGCTGTGTTTTGAGTTGGTATTTTAGATCTAGTGTCCAAACATTCTAGCTCTCCATTATCATGAGCCATGAGATTGAAACCAGTTGGTCTGGAGATGGGAAGGTTCTGGATAGAGATTTTAAATATTTTCTCATACCACATTTATTAATTAAGAGCTTGTTTGAGCTATTGGTATGCTCTCTGTATTACATTTTTATAAATACAGGCTTATAAAGGTAATGTCACATTATATGTGACTTGCTTTTTTGATTATTATAATTTTACCTTTAAGGCTTTCGCTATGCTGAGGCTATTAAAATATGATAGATCTGAATCTAGTTTAGTCCCATATAGCTATTTAAGTTAGATAGCTGGATTTAAAGACATTTTCATGTCTGAAAATATCAGAGTTTCTATTTAAATATTATGTATAAAATAAGTGCTGGGTTTTGAGTTGATATTTTAGATCTAGTGTCTGAACAATCTAGCTCTCCACTGACATAGTTGGTCTGGAGATGAGAAGGTTCTGAATAGATATTTTAAATATTTTCTCATGCTGCCCTTATTAATTAAGTGCTTCTTTGAGATATTGGTACACTCTCTGTATTAAATTTCTGAGACTAATGTATGCTACTAATGAGAACTGTAAATATTGTACCAAAATTATTGAAAATAATAATATTAGCACAATACATGGATTGACTATCACAAACACTTTTTTTAGACAGAAAAGATGTATCAATAAATTTTGTTACAGGTAGAAGTCAGAGTATAAAATATGTCAGTATTGCATAAAAACTTATAGACAAAGGATTGTTGGATATTTAAAGAATAGTATTCCTCAAAGTTAAAATGATAGTTGCATTAAAAAAAATCATATCTAAAATGTATTAATATGAAATATAATATTTGCTTTTAGAAGCATCTGCCTCTTATGATAAATTTCAAAAAATCTCCAATTTGGATTTTAAAATTTGTTATGTTAATGAATAATGAAATTCTCTCAAGGAGAGTTTTATGAATTCAAATAAGTCTGTTTTTGGTTCACTAAAAACAAATTATGATTGGTTTTCTAACAATGACTGTTTTATTAATGATTTAATTAGAAGAAAACAAGTTGCATTCTCACTTATGGTAAAATATTAAAATATTATCTCATAAAAAAGATCAAAAACTCCAATAAATAATAAAGTTTGGATTAAATATAGTCTAAAACGAAAATGAGTAAGGAGTAACATTATGGCAATAATACTAAATTAGGTTGCAAAAATTATACTTATGATAATTGTGCTCTGAAAGCATATTAGAGATCATTTATGACAATCTTGAACTTTTATATCATAGTCACAGATAACGCAAAAGATTAATAAACAATCCAAACAATGAATAATGCAAAAATCACAAAAGATAAAGCACCTACTGAAGACTAACAAAAATGTCCTATAAAATCAAGTTGATAAAATCAAGAGTGATAGAAAATTAGTCAGATATTTCCAATGGAGTAAGGGATAAAATCTCCAATTTTTCTAGAGCAGGAGGAGGTACATAATATGTGCTTTATTTATTATATAATCACATTTCTTGTGGTATATTTTTAAAAATTAGCAATATATATTTGTGATATATAATTTATAATGTTTAAATTAAATAATGTTCAGTGTATAAATCTCATATAAAGAGATTAATAATTATTAACAAACACAAGATTTTAATATAATATAGATGAAATAAGTTTAAAATTAATGATTAAAAGAACTAAAATTTTTATATATTGAAAATTGAGAAATATTATTTATTAATAAAATTGTAGACCATCAGACAAAGTAGTATCATTGTTGAGTTGTGCTGGTAAAAAAAGTTACTAAAACAAATAATGAACTAAAATTGGTGAAATGTGATTAATGAATTGTCAACAAAACATAATAGATCTTACAAGGAGGTAAGATTGGGCCATGCCATTAATAGTCATTATCAAATAGAATAGTGAAATCTGTATTTATGTAGATATTGCAATATAGTAGTAAATAAGACTGAAAAAAAAAAGTATGCTCTGATGGTAGAAAAGTACCTCCCATTTTTACAGAGATCTTCATATTTTGCAAAACTGATGACAAGCACTGCATTTTATTAGATATCTTTGGGAAAAAATCACAATAAATATTGGTGCATATCACTTATGTGAATATGTATAAATAATGTAGGTGTCTTTTATTAGTGACAATCACAGCTTCTTAATATATTTTAGATAAAAAGTGAGATCTTATTGAAAATGGAAGAGTAATATGCTATTTTCCATGACACATTGATGATTGAAAGTATGAAAGAACAATTTGAACACCATCTGATAAGTGTGAGAAAGATTAAAAGAAATTGAAACCAAATAAAATGCACTGCATCCTGAAATTCTAGAGCATGTTAAATCAACAATGGCCAATCTCTTGCCTTGGGTAAAATAAAAGCATTAATAAATGCCCTGGGGCTAAAAGTGAGCCAATTATTAGTTTTTTTAAGTTTTAAAAATTTTCCAAAATAATTTGTTCCCAGAAAGATTCAGCATTAAAATGAGGGGGGGGGTGCAAGAATAGATATATGTGCAAACTAAATTCTTTCTAGCATTAAAAAAATTATTAATACATTCTAATAATGATCATGAAATTAGTTTAAATTCTGAAGAATTTGAATTTAAAATGGGAATCATTCATAATCTTCTCTCCCCATTTATATAGGTGAAAAACTTATGATCTATCTATCTTCTATAAACAAAGTTCAACTATACTCAATTAGACATAGAAGAATATTCAGGGTCTATAAATTTCAACAATAATTATATGAGCTATCCAAAAATTTAACAGACTATAATCATTATTAAAAATATTAGCCAGTATTAGACTAGATTATTAATATCATTATAACTTAGTATTTAGATATATAGTTAGCATATGATTGACACTTCATATAAAAATGCAATCAAATCTGCCATGTAAATGCATTTTATTTTATTCTATTAATATGCTGAAATATAAATTAATAAATAATAATGTAATAATTAATTGAATTCAGGAGAATGAAAATTATCATATGTTAAAAAGGTGAATTAAAAAAAAAGAATTGCTAGATAAGTGATCCAATTTTTTTCATAAAACCTTATGAAGCAACTTTTGATTTACAGAGGTTTTATATTAATGGATGATTATGTTCTAATTCCAATTAAAGAAAAAAAAAAGAAAATTCTAGACTTCTGTTTTATGAGTGGTTATGAAAAAGATATTAGCTCAAAGTTATATCAAGTATCCAGATGTCAATATGGCATAAGATTAACAGTAAAAAATCTATGAAATATGGCCAAAAATTAAATAAAAATTAATTTATACTGATTATGAAAATCTATTTGATGAATATGTATCTTTAATAGCTATAAAGCATATTCAGATTTGAAAGATTAATGAGTGGTTAAAAATAATAAATCTAAAAAAGAAATCACCTTAAAATTACAGAAAATATTTATTTATTACAGGTTCCCAGAATCCTACAGCAATAATGAAACAAATAAGCATTGAGATATAAATTAAAATTTTCTATGGGAGAAAAAATGTAAGTAAATGATTTGAATAGAGAATGAAGTTAAACCAGTCAATAAAATTTTATCTAGACAGATTGCCATAACCAAACAAACTATAAAACAGAATTTAAAAAATACATTGATAATCTTTGTAAGAATGAAAACAAAGAAAATATAGTTTCAAAGGCAAAACAAACAAATTATGTGTAAGTGGAAATTGTGGATGTGTAGGAATTTAAAATGGAGTAAAATAAACAGCAAGCAATATTTCCATGATAAAATAATAAATGCCAAAAACAGTTTTCAAATAACATTGAGGAATTACCAAAGGACAACATATTAATAACACAGTGTAAATAAAAAGAGATAAAGCAAAACTCTATACATATTAAAAAATTAAAAGAAATCTGGCTACCATTGAGATTCTATTCTTGCATTAAATAAATTTTAAGTTTTCTGAAGTGCAGTGAAGATTGTTATATATCATAACAGAATAAGTGAAATAACATTATGAGTAATACAAGTGTGGAATTGTTAACCCAAAATGTAACCAAATTGTTTTGCACCTTTATTTTATATTCTTGTTTTCAAAATCAATTGATAATAGAATAAACCTGACACATAAATCACTGATGACTTAATTAGATTTCAGATGAGAATATTTTGTTCATTATTAACTCTAGTATTCTGCTTAGAAATGTAATATACATGATTAGTAATTAAATAATTTCTATCCAGGCTCAGAAATTAGAAGAGCAAAATAATGATGATCCTAACCTCATACTAGCCTATGTTTTATATGAAGTACCATTAATATATAAGTTTAAATATCTTAATTATAAAATTGTGTAAATATTTTTATAATATGAGCACAAAATAGACATTAAACTTAAATTATCTTAAACACAAAATATTTTAATACATAATTAATTTATCCAATCTAGAAAAATATCAGACAATACACCATTAACAAATACAATTTGATAACCCTTTTAAATAAGAATAAATAATATAAATTAATAAGTGACAAATTGGAAATATATATATATATTAGTTACTAGAAATTAAGTACATTAGTATTAGATTCCTTTATTCACATTTTAAACAAAATCCATACTACAACTAATAAATTTTTTTAAAAATTATATTTCCTTTCTTTTTTCTTTACAAGTTTCTATTTTTTACATTATTGCAAATGTAAATATATAAGTACATAATAAACTTCTGAGTTCATTTAATATTAGTAGTATATATTTGCTATTGAATAATGATTTTTTGAACGAAATGTTCATTAATGTACCAAAATTTTACAATGAGTAAAACATTACTATAATTAATTTAAAAAAAGTTATTTTACAATCTTGTTTTTAAATATGAACTTTTTCCTAATAAATATATTTATATCATTATAGTTACATACTTTACCACAATATATATATTCTGGAGAAAATACAATGTGTGTGTATATATATAGAGAGAGAGAAAGAAAGACATAAAAAAAAATTGAAACTAGTTAGACTATAAAAGCAATTAATTAATACTGTCTTGAAATAAGGAAATTATATTGTATTTTTAAAACATAATAATCCTATTTCTGAAAGTCAGGAATTGAATTATATTAATAGGAAGGGGACAAAAAAAATTTACCCACTTAACCTCAGAAATAAATGTGTGTCTATATATTTATAAAATTTAACAATAGAAGATACTTGATAAAAGATAAAATGAAGTTGAAGAAAACAGCAGCAGTCAATATCGAAATTTAAAAATAAGTAGCAATTCCAACTGATGGTTCTTCAAGAGAATGAACTTAATCCTAAAATGATCTAATTTTGAAGATATCAAAACAATATTTAAAGATAATCATGACCTATATTACTTGTGGCATTAAAAGCAAGTTATAATATTATAAATGCAATTTACTAATGTCTTCAATTTATATACTACTGTTATTTTCAAAGGAAGGAATAATTATTAACTACTGTTATTTTCAAAGAAAGGAATAATGCCCTGTTCGAATAGGTTGGTAGGAGAAATATTATTATGAGATTAAAAGATAAAGCTTATCTTTCAAAAGTAACCTTTATTAGTAAAAGGATTACAAAAATTTTGGGTACACTTACCCATTGAGAATTACAAAGTGTTCAATGTGACAAACAAGGTAAAACAATTATTGATTATATAAAGTAAATATGCTTGATGACAATTATGTCCATTAAAGAGTTGCTATAATGTTGATATTAATGTGTATCTGAACATGGATCTACATGGCCCAGCTACTGAGAAGCCATCCATCACCCAATGATCCCACCCCTGGGGCCCCGAAGCGAAGACCCAAATGCTTCAGCTGAATAGGTGGACAAGTCTAGCATTGTGCCAACCACCATAACAGGCAGCAAGGTCCAAGGCTTAAGTCCATTGAATAATAAATTCTCGACCTGCAGCTGAGCCATGTCAAGACCATTCCAGATGCCTCTGACTTCCAATCAACAGTTCAAATGTGCAGAGACCGCATTTGGTCTACCTGCCCAGAATTGGAAAGCCAACTAAGAAAAACTAACACATAGCAAGCACAGATCTGCACTGCCTAAAACCAACCTATCAAGGGGGCACAGCAGCCAACCAGAGCAGGAATGGTGCTGAGACTTTGACCAGGTACCCTCCCAGCAGGTTTTCCAGGTAGCGGCAACAATTGTCAACAGCCTGCACCAAAGAACCAGCCTCCTAACAACCGCCACCACCCCTGAGGAAGAAAAGAGGAGTGCAGATCCATGCCCAGAAAATTATTGCAGCAAAGCCTCCATCAAAGTTACAAAATTTGGAGGTCGCCCAAATCAGACCAACCACCTTACAAACTCTCTAATTTTAAAGTTAACCAAAGAAAAAAAATGATTAGCTCAAATCAACACTGCCATAATAAACAAGCCATCAGGGGGTTGAAACAGCCTCCAAAGTCTGCTTCATTGTTGTTAACTCTTGATACATGTCATATTCTAAATACTAGTTCAACTCATCCGATTGCAAAGCTTATAGTAGCAGATACAGTCTTTCCATGAAGATTATTTCTGAAAATTATTTTAAATCTTAGTTTTTGACAGATATTTATAATATATTATGCTACATTCCAAGATTATTACTAATTAGCATAAGATAGGATTGTATTTCAGTTTATTATTGCTGATGATTATATTCAAAATACAATATATTTCATTGTTGTTTAGATAAAATATACTGACTTGGTTGAATTTATAAAAAGACTTCAATTTTTAAAAAAGATTTTCAAACTTTTCATATTCTTATTAAAAGATTTTGTTCTATTTATGAAAAGGATATTTTTTTTTTTTTGGAAATCAAAACAATGCCAACAATGTGTTTCTGGAATATCACTGGTGAATGTATATTAAATAAAATAGATGAGAGGTTAAATAATTATATAATTTCTAATTTACTTGTAACAAATTTTATAATAATGATTTATTTTTTTTAAATAAATGTGTTTTTTTTTAAACTTTACTGTATTTTATTATTAATCTTTACACATATTTTTTTTTAAAAAAATAAATTTTTCTATGAAGCCTAATTTTCATAATATTTACATCTTCACAATTGAGATTTCAGTATTTGTTTTCTTTCTCGTAAATAACTTCTAGACGTAATTAGCTTTTGGCGTAACTTTTACTCTTTTATTTTAATATTTATGCTTCAAAAATACTTCTGCAGATTTGTAGACAACTGTTAAATCTTTCATCAAGATTCAAACCAGAATCTTTTGCATTCACGTCAGGTACACATACCACTGAGCCACAACATCAAAAAAATAACAATGTAATATTATATATGTTGTGAGAATGTGATATATGTATCCAAAATTAAAAATAAAGTCACCAGCAAATAAAAGAAGCTATTATCACGAAATACCATATTGGAGATCTTTTATCTTTTTCGCATGTGTGTGGTCATGTGTATCAATTGTATAAGATGGAGTGGACGATTAAAGATAGCTTAAAAGTCTGAGTTTAAATCTCCTTTACTTACATCTAACTTAAAGTATATATACTATATAGGTATTTAAATATTATATATAGATACTGCCTAAGTCATTAATGGAGAATACATATCACAAAAAACAATTATCAAAAATTGATGGCATAAAAAGATGCTAAGAAATGGATGTTACATTTGATGAAAATGGAAATACTATACCTATTTGATTTGGGATAAAAAATATTATTAGTGGCTTATGTGTTAAGTTTTCTGTCTATAGACAAGTTAAGTAAACATTTGATCTTTGTTGGTGATAAGTTGCCATGGCTGCCGTATTTTTTTAATACGATATGTCTTAGCATTTAATAATTACAGACAACATTAATTTTAATATTTCGAATATATGTAAAAGTATATAAGCACATATAAAATATATACAAATATAATTTGTTTTGCTTAAAAGTTTTAAAAAGGTTATTTTAAGAATAGGAAATTAATTTGAATATCTGAATTTAATTTGTAGTCTACGATTGTACTTACTTTCCTTGATTCATTAACTTGAAAGCATCATAAATAATATTAAAATCCGGACGCATCTCCGGCATCTCTGACCAACATTGCTTCATCACTTGAATTGCTTCTGGCGGAGCTGCTTGTTGTGAAACTGATGGACGAATGAGCGGTGGTGGTTTCTTAATTTTTTGAATAATTTCTGTAAAATATATATATATATGAAAATGTATAATATATTGTACAAAAAATATTAAAGTTTAAGTCAATATTTTATAAAGCAATTTATTTATTTATTTATTTTTTATCTGTGAAATATGTTTTTTTTTCTTAATACTTGGCACACACATACATTTTATGAGCTTAACTTTCCTGTTCAGAAAATCAAATGGTATTCTCAAAACATAATAAATAACAAGCATATAATTGAGTTCTTTAATCTACTGATATGATTTTTATTTAAATATTTAAAAATATGTTTTCTAAATGTCAAAAAAAAAAAAACTCTCTTTAAAGACTGCCTTGTGAAATTTGTATTGTGATAAAGTGGCGAACTTAAAGGTCTTTGGATGAAGGTTCAATTTATTACTTCCGTACTCGTTATTGCATTATTTTTCGAGCGATCAATCATTCGATTATTATTTTTAATAATAAAGAATCAATCTTAGTATTATTATCTATATTATTATATGTCAAATAAATTCTTATCAAGTTAATTTTATAACACCTGCTTTATATATATACATTTTGAGATCAATTGCGTAAAATATTAATATATATAATTGTTACCACGTTTTTCCAATATATGTATGTAAAGCAAGCAATAACAATAAATTATATGAATATGATTATAGATCATTTATAAGATTAAAAAAATCAAATTTAATAATAAAGGACAAAGTATTAATAAGTGTAAAGTTAAAATAAAAGATAAAATTATATTTATAATGCATTTACATAAATTAGCATATAACATTGATAAATAATAATAGTTATGGAAATATTAAATTCTCATTCATTTAAACTTTCTAATTTTTCAGTAGTAGTTCTTTATTTTGCAAAACGGACTTTTTTTTTCATTCTTTCATTGCTGCCATATAGATGTGTGAATTTTGGATTTTTTTTTGTGGAAATAATCCGTTGAGCTTTTTTTTCATGTTTAATGTAAAGTTCAGAAAGAAAATACTCATTTGATCTACAATACATCTTGGTTGTCTTTGAATATAATCATAGCCATTTTAATTTGCAGGCATTATTGTTTATTTTCATTATTTACCTTCTTATATATTAAAATTTGATTTTCTCAAAACATCTTTTTATAACTTATTTATTAAATAAAAAAATCGAATAATTTATTGAACCCATAGTCTGCCACTCTACCAGTGCATTAAACCACCCATAACATAAATTAACTTAATGATTTACATTAAAATACGGTCATTACAAGCAGAAAAAGATTCTTACTCAAGGATCAGTAATGCATAGCAATAATGAAGCCAAGGTAATGTATATGGACTACTAGATTTTAGTGATTTTTTTGTTTTATATATATATTCAAAAAGTATTAAGGTATTTGTTATAAATATTAATAAAAATAAACTATTTTGAAATTTTGCATGAGGGACCAAAAACACTAACATTAAAGTTGAGGTGTTAGAACAAATTGAGATAAAAGATATATTAATCTTTAATAAAGTTTGAAGTCTATATCTGAATTAAAAATAATATAATAATCTTTAGCCTATTAAATAATTGTTAATATATTGAAGCAGATGCTATGTTTCAAATATGTAAGAGAGGGTTTCAGTTAAAAAAATTCTACTTCAAAACAATTTAGAAATTTTGTTACTTTAATTTTAGGTCAAACTTGTGTTTTAAAAATATAATCGCATTTATACATGTGCACACGCATGAATTGATAAAATAATTTTATTATTTACTAAAAGTAAGGTAAATTTTTTTTTCAAAAAAAGTAAACTTTGTAAATAAATTTTATATAAAATTATTTTTAAAAACTGTATACCAATGCTTAACCTCAAAATGAAATTTTAATCTGCTGTAATAACCAAAATCTAAAAGTTAAGCATTGTTCACATAAAATGAAATTGATTAGTATGAAATGTAAAAATGTTATATTTTAAGTGATTAAAATCTGACATTAATTAATTAAAAACCTGACTATTTTAAGGTGTTAATCTAGAAAATTATATAAAAATTTGTGAGGGAGAACAGTAGACCAAATGAGAATAAAAGCTCCCAAAATCTATTGTTGAAGTCATTCATCGATTCCTTCAATAGATTCTATTAGATTCATCCAGTTGATTCATTTATTAATAATTTTTCCTTGCTCAACAGTTAAGATTGTATTTCACATGCTAGAACTCTTCATTCTGTGCAACAAGTCACACTTCTTGCCAGTTCTTTTACCAAAATTATTGATACTCTGCAAACAGTTCATGACAAACAGCCTGCAGTTAGAAACAGCATCAAACAATTATTCCTAGTGGCCTTTTCCTAAATATGTGTTGCTAGGTACTTACCAAAAGTGAACTCTGTGCTCTAAGCCTATCTCCAGCCTACATATCTTAAATTTACAAATCATAAAAAACTGACCTGAAAAAGCCACTCTCCATAGAAATCTCTCGGCTAATATACAGTATAAAATATCATGACAAAATGGACAAAAGTAGCCACTTCTTCAAAAAATTCATGGAAAGCAAGAGTGATACACTAAAGGACTTATCAGTAATACAAACTTTTGTATGCACATTATTTTTTGTTAATTGTAATATTAGATTTAAATGTATTTTTATTTATTTTATGCATTTATTAATTGATATCATATATATAAGTCATGTAAGAATTTTTACAGTTTCTTTTAGAGCACACCTCAATTTACAATTTATTATGTTAAAAACAATTAACTAGAAAAGAAATTATCTTTTTCATAGGGGGTTTTGACAGTTTTAAATAAAGTCTTAATTTCAAAATAATAAAAAATATGATTTTTCTCACTTTGGCCTCATTGAATATTTAAACCTACATGCTTTTTTTTAAGAAAACAAGTCTGAAGTTTAATCAGAAAATCTTTTAAAGAAGATTTGTAATAATGTTTAAAATTAACTTTTTTAAAAAAAAAATAGTGTTAATCAATTTATTTTATATATGTGACTTTGATTTAAATTTGTTAAAATATTTTAATGTTTGCATATAACATGCATTATATTAATCTACTTGTGTGTGTAGATTTAAAACAAATCCATATAAAGACCACTATTATTTGATAGGGCTTTTATTTTACTTCACTGGTGTTAGCTAAGTAGCTACTAGTCAGTATTATTATTGCATTTTCTCTGGTGGTAATTGTGTACTGCCTTCATTACAATATTTACTCTGGCATTGCCTAGCTTTGGTATAGCTAGTATGCCAGCTTTGTTTGATATTATTGCTATATATTTGCAAATTCTTCAGAGCCTTTGACCTGATGTTTCAGTCAAGCTCATATTCTTTTAAATTGGGTTACCAATCATTGAATCATTGACTCCTTTGTTTTTGCATGGTAAACTTAGAAGTGCTTACCATTATTATATTGAATAGCCCTTCTCATTTTACCTATAATTATTATGTAGTTCAGATATGTCCCCACACATGCATCTTTATTGTCAGTCCCTGCATGCATAAAGGACCAATGAGATAAACTGAATATTTTTCTCCTTTCTTATTAAAAGTCATCCACACATCTTATTTTATAAAAACTACAGCTAAAAGATTATCTTAATCTTTTTGAAGTAAATGAATTGGGGAATCAATTTAACTGAAAATCAAATCACAGACATAGCTTTGAAAGATCAAATATATAAATTTAAAAAAAGAGAAGGAAAAATAATATTTTTTATGAAAATACATAAATTTATGTTATATAAAAATTTATAAACAAAAAAAATGTCATTTAATTTTTCAAAATAATTGGATTTTATAGATCATTTATCTATAAGTATCAATATTATATACTAATGTATATAAAAACAAGCATTAGATAAGAATGACATGATATATTTCTTGATGCAAAAAACAACTATTTAATAATAATAATAATAAAACAAACATAATAATAATAATAATAATAATAATAATAATAATAATAATAATAATAATAATAATAATAATAATAATAATAATAATAATAATAATAATAATAATAATAATAATAATAATAATAATAATAATAATAATAATAATAATAATAATAATAATAATAATAAAAAAACTAAGCCAGGTCTCTGATTAAATTAAATCTTTAACTAAATAAATACATGAAATGATACTATGCTAAAATACTGAACAAAGATTATTTAAAATTGTATTGATACTCCTAGAGCATATGATGTACCAGTTAGATAAAGCCAAAAAACCAAAAAACTGATTAAAAAATAAAATGTGCATATTTATTACTGAATTTAGAAGTAATAAGTTTAATACACGATTGTTAACGGAAACAGCTACAAATCATATGCATATTATATCAAAAGCATGCTAGGCAATAACGAAAGTTAATATTTAAAAACTACCTTTTCTGTAGATGTTTTCATTAACAATCATGTATTACATTAGCTCAAAAAAGAAAGAAATTATTTATAGTAATAAATTTATTAAATAAATGTATGGAAAAAAATCAAAGTTATTATTATTTATTTATAATTATTAATTTTTTTAAATAATTAATCTTATCTAATCAGTAATTTATTATAAAAGTGAAGAAAAATAAATTATTTATTTGCTTTTAATAAATTTCTTCTTTATATATCTCAGAGTATTTATACTTAATAAAAATTTTCAAACAAACCAAAAATCTTTTTAATCATTAATAAGCCTTTTAATACAAAACTACAACAAAGCAAAAATCTCTTTTAAATTTATAGTAAAATAATAAGAAAGTTGGAATGTGTGTGTGTGAAATTGTTGAATTATGAGAATTAAAAGAGAAAGGAAAGATATGATTATTTTTTTAGCACAGTATATTGCTAAATAAATTCTTTTTATTGCAATACCAATGTAGAATAAATAAATCTTGTTGCATATTTATGTAATAAATAAAGCATAAAACAATAAATTTAATTTAAAATGTACATTATTTTCATTTTACCATGAATATATTACTTTTAGTAATCACTTTTTTTTAATTTAATACTCTTAATAATAAATACACACATTTTTTCACACATTTATCTAATATATTTCTTGCTGTAAATTTATTAATAGATATATACATTTTATTTTTTAACAATCAGTATTTTTATCATTAATATATACTATATGGTTCTAAATAGAAGGAAGAGAACATAGGATACACACTCAAGTAGCAACACTTTTGGAAAGATGATTTCTCTTATAACTATCTTTTATATAAATATTAAAAGTGAAATGAAATAAATATTATTGTTATATATAAGGTTTAAACATGGAGAAGAAATAAATAAATAAATTATTCTGGTTGCTAAATCAATTTTAAAATTATAAAATTATCAAACTTTCGGGAAAAAAGAAAATTAATAAATTGTAAGGTATTTGAGATATAAGATAAATAATGTATAAGGCTTTTATATCATAAATATTTTTTTTAAAAATGTGAAGTTTTATGTGGCAAAGAGAATTGGTGAGTATAAAAACAAGTAAAAAAATCTTTATTTTTAGCTAATTAAAATGCAATTTGGTAATAAAAAAATCCAAAAATATATTTTAAAAAGCAGCCTCATTTACGTAGACAATTGACCTATATAAAGGATTGTTAGTGAATGTTGTTCCATTTAATTCAGTTAATTACTGTTGTTTAGTTGACTAATTGTGAAAAAAAAGAGAAATAACCTTATAGAAAAATTAGAAAATCCATCTATTAATATTAATCAAGTCATAAAAGTCCAAAGAAGAATTTCCCAGAAAATATTTGTATTTTATAGAAAATGCAATGTAAATTATCATTATAATTTCTCTGGATAATGACAATGTTACGTTCAATTTTGTGGCCAAATTAGAATGGTTGTTTAAAGGTCCTCTCATCAAATGGCATTCAGCCAGACTTGTTAATGTAGGAATAAACATTTATCATTGGTTAATAAACTGCGAGATTAAATATCAAGGAACTTGTATAAATTGTGATTACTGTTCTTAAATAAGATTGCGATATCTAGAAAAACTATGACCCACTGAAACAATATCAAGGAATCAAGCAGTTAGGGATACCTACTAGGAAATGATCATTATGTAAACTTAAAGGTGCTTACAGGAATTAAAGTCATATAGAAACTTAAGAAAGTATGGGAACTGCATATATAAATTCTAAGTGAGAATTTACTTTCTGCTTAATTTAAACGTATATTTTAAAAAAACCTTATTAAATAAATTAACATTGAAAGAGATATATGACAGGTAGAATTCATATTGCCAAAACTTTTTGTAGTAATTTCGCAAAAAAGTATGTTGTTGATTAAAATGAGAAGCTAAGGAGTAAAATTAATAGGGATTATTTAAGTCATTTAGATTTAGCAGATGATGTATTATTTTTTAAAGTAATGCTTCAGAGCTTCAGATATTGCAAAAGTAATCAGGTGAAAGTAATAAAGTAGGATTAAAGATGAATGTTAAAAAGACTACAATGGATTTTTTCAAAAGATTAAAATAAAGATTGGTAATAATGAGTTAGAAAAAGTTAACAACTACAAATATCTTGGTCAGAGTATTACTACAGATGTAAACATAATGGAAGAAATTAATCATAGAATTAAATTTGATTGAAAAGTTTTTAGTAGAAATAACTTAATATCAAAAGAAAATATGCCTATGTATTTGAAAGCGAAAGCTTTTAATAAATGTGTTTTATGTGGACATTTAATAGGAGAGCAATACAGAGACTTCAGACCACTCAGAAAAATATGGAGATATGCATGTTAGAAATAACAAGAAATCAAACATGAAATATATGAATGAGAAAACAAAATGTGTTATTAATATCATTGAAAAAATTAAGAGACTGAAGTGGAGTTGGGCTGGATATATTGCTAGAAGAGATGATGATAGATGACCAGTTGAAATCTTAAACTGGATTCCAAGAAATTATAAAAGATCTGGAAAGAGACCACATGTGAGATGAATGTATGAAATAAGGGAGAGTGTCAGGTTAATGTGGAAAAGAAAGACTAGAGAACAGAGAATATGAATTGAAGCTGGAGAGCTCTTTATCCTGCAGTGAATTGATAATGGTTAAAAATGATATCTTAATTATGAACTAACTTCAAAATCTGTTCAATATTGTAACAGTCAGATTTGTCTATCTCGCTAACACACTGCAGAATTTAAACCCAGACACCAAACTCGACACTAAGAAGGGTTGCTTCCTGGAAACCTAAGTTCGAATCCAAAGCCTATGCTCTACAGCGCCACCTACGTGATAACGCATCTGATGCTACTAATAATATAACCTTTTAACGGGTGCCGGTGGTCAAGGAGAAACAAAGAGACTCTCTACTACAAAATAACTTATTTACTTCTTTTAATTTTCAATGTTTAAATCTACCTATGAAATGAATATAATTTTATTTTAACTAAAAACAAATATTATGAATGTAATATCCTTTTTTTTTATAAATAGATTTAAACAGAAATAATTTTAAACAACAAAATATTATTTTAACTTAATTTTGAAAATAAATATATCACAGTGTGTGTGTGTGCAATTACAACCTATATAACCTACTTTTTAAACAAATATCTTTATGTATACATACACATAATTTACACTAGTTATTTCTACTGGGAATTAGAAACTATATATAACATGAGTATTTTCCTCATGGTTTAAAATTGGGCGGGATTTTCAGCATATAAGTGGATTGCAGATACACTACGATACACTGGGTTTAAACTAAGATATGACAAGGGTAGGAAAGAGGTGAGAAAAGGTGAAATGAAGATCTGCAAAGCAAACTTACTGTTTCAATATATCATACAGGACTATGTATAAAACACATTCTAAAATAATCAATAGAGATTCCAAACAGTAAATAAATTCTCTAGTGACTCTATTATGTTTTTCAACTTTTCCAATTCTCTCTTAAAGTAAATAAGCACTGTAACCCCAAATGGTCCTGAATCTGTTAATAAGACACCATTTACACTTAGAGAGATTAAATATGACTGATTTTATTATTGATCTGAAAAAAAAATGTTTGAGATCCTGCAAAATTCTCATTTTTATTCTAAATTCGTTTTGGGGTTTTTTGAGTGTTTTTTTTTTTTTTGGTTGAGCATCCAGAAATGAGATTTCATTTCGGATGTTTCTCAGATAATGAAATTATAATTTGAATTATTTCTGTAATAATATTTGATAGAGAAATAGAAAGCCACTACAAGAGAAAATAGTTTAGTGCTCCAATAATATTTCTCATAATAATAATTGTATACCCAAAATTTTAAAGTGAGCAAATTCTTACCAAAACATAATCACAGAATTTAATGTTGAATATATTATCAGTAGTCAAACTATTCTTAGAATATTTGCATTACAATAACAAATATCAACAGTTAGATTTTCAAATAAGTTGTTTCTAAAAATTATTTTAGATCTTAAATTTTGAGAGATGAGAAAAATAATGAGGCTTCTATTTAATGTCATTCTTTACACGGCATAGCATAATACTATATGCCTGATACTATTCCATGAGGCCCTTAAGATTATATATATATTGTAACAGGCACATACGTACGTTACATTGTTTTTTTATTAGTAAACATGAAAAGAATAAAAGTTCGCAAATAAAACTTCTTTTTTAAGAATTAAAAATTGAAAATAAAAAAAAATCTATCTTAAACTCATATATATATATATATAAAATTGCACAGATAAAAAAAATTATTAAAATAAAACTTTATTAAAAATAGAAAAGGTATTTTAAAAACAAAAACTCAAAAAGATTTAGAGATAAAAATATATCTTTAATTTTGGAAAACACATTAATTAATCAGAAATGGAAATGATTGTTTTAATTAGTTAAATGTAAACTAGCCTTGGGCATTTAAATGTATAAGCAACAGTCAGTTAGGAGAGAAAAACAATGGAATAGGACCTCAGCGAAAGGACCATCACATCCATGACGTAATGTCAATTGAATCCTTAAAATTAATATAAAAGGAAAAGTTTGGAAATTATTAGTTAGTTATTATAAGATGACAGATATGTGTTAAGTTGGAGAGGGTTGGAGGAGAAGGGATTGAAAGACGCACTTTCAATTCCTTCAGTTGTTCAAAAAATGAAACATTGTTTTCCAATATTGCGGACCACAGGACATCAAGGCCCAGAAGAATACCATCAACTATAAAGGACCAACGGTTAACTGCACACCGATCTCCTTAAGACTTCATGGGAATTAACACCTTCCATTTCAAAAAATCAGAGACTACGGACATTTTTCAAAATCGTAAGAACTTTATATTCATTTGAAAACAATAAGAACTCTAAATTCTAAACCTTTTAGTAAATAATACAAATAGAATCCTATCTGACCAACGTAAATTAATATTAATAATGTTATTTGATGTATTTTTTTATTTAAAATCATTTCCATTTATTTTTTTTTGTCTTTTAAGTTTTATTATGATTTTTTTTTGTTTTTCATAAATTAAATTATATAAATGTTAAACTTAAGTCGGGCGTGAATGTCTGTATAGATTTGTAAAGTTATATTAGGGGAGGGTAATCTTAGGTTATTTGTTTCATAGTTAAATTAGGTCAATGGATTGGATATATTGGTGTAATTAGTAGATGTAGTACGAGATTCGCTATGGGCAGAATCAATTTATATGCCGCACACTTTCTTTTTGGCCTATGGAATGCGATTCGTAAGTCGGCAAAATGACCGCAGTTCTTTCCTATGGAGTTTTTTTTTATTGCTCTTCTTGTCAGATAGATGTAGTATTCCTATCTGATGAGAGGCAATTTCTTCTCTTAACCTTTTGTGCTGCCATATTTCATATTACATTGAATGCATTGATATATCAGATGAATTGACATTGGTTTGACTGCGAACTTTTTGGCCTAAGGTTAAATAAGGATAGAATATTTTCTTTCAAATGCAGATCTATGTAATCTATTCATACTTGACACTCTAAATAAAAATGCATTAAATTTAAGTATGGACGTTGCACGGATTTGTTATCAGTTAATTATGTTTTTGTTTTTCATATTTGATCGAAATATATAGACATTCAGTAAATAATGATACCTTACGGTGAGTATCTAAAATGTATTTATTCGGATGTCTTTTAAGTTATTGGTGTCTCTGCGGTATCTTATGATGAATACCATTGGGTTTCTTGTATTCCCTATGCAATTGATGGTATCAATGACTTTTGTATTTTGATTGTTTATGTTTATTTTGAAATGTTTTTTTAACCATGTAATCTATGTAACCGATCTATACTCAACATTTTAAAATAAACTTTTATAAACCCATCTGTGTGAACTTATAATAGTATAAAAATTAAAATGTAAATTAAAATCTAAAATAAAAGTTAAAAATAATGTTAAAGTAAACATGCTAAAATAATAATGTTAAATTTTATATATATGTGCATAAATAAATGTTTGTATGTTAATTACTGGCAGTGGCTTATTTTTATATATATATCTTAGATAGGAATTTAATATAAAATATAAATCTCTGCTGTTCCACTGAGCTAGTGACAATGGGCTAATGACCGGATATCAAAATATATAAAATAAAATTAAAAAAAATTTTTTTACTTACGTATCTGCCTACTTTATAAATTTTTCTAGGTTCAAATGCCTAGATGGCGCCCTTGTAGTGCAGATTACATTAGCTCACTCTTCTGGATCATTATAATATATATATATATAGTACACATTTTAATTGTGCCTTAATTAAAATAGTTAAATGCACAATATAGTAAAAATTTTAAATTTCAATTCAGTAATATTCTTTGTAACTTTTTAAAACTAAAACTACAGCAATTTCACTTAAAACTACTTTGTATAATTTTATTAATGCATTAAGTGATATGTAAAGTGCATATTAATAGTCTGTTATAAGTACAAACTTTAATAATAGTATTGTTTAGAATATAAATAATGTACTAATATTTATTATAATAATGTAGTTTTTATTGTAAGCAAATCTAAATTTTAATAATTATCCATTAAATTTATAAAGTTAGCTATTTTAAAATATTTTAAATAAATCATTAGATAATATTAAGTAAGACAAAGCATTGTCCAATTAAAGCAGTTCTGGTGATAGATGTGTTTCTCTATGCTCGCATGTACGCTATTTTGCAATATTTAATTTGCTAACAATAATTATTATTTCAATTACTTTAGTTAAAAGAGTATTAAAATTGATTGGTATTTAATATGTAATAAATACTAAATAGATATAAGAAATAATTTATTTCATGCAATATTTAATAATATTTGGTTTATTAAATAATTATATTAAATAAATATTTATTACAAATTTAAATATTATTGAAGTTAAATTGCTATTTTTAAAATATTTTATTTTTCTTTCTTTCTGTCATTCTTTGATTAAATCTAAAAATAGAACTTAAAATTAGTGATTAGAAATCAATTTTATTGTATGATTGATTTCAGTACATAGCCGATCAATTGGGGTTGACAATATAAGAGAGGAAAAACAAGTGTGTGGGTTAGGTGCATGAAAATTGTTAAGAAACTTATAACAATTAAAAAAAAAAACAGTTAATATTTTTGTTTAAAAATGTGTTTAAAATTTTATCTTTATTTCGAGCAGCATTAAAATAAAATAAAAAAATAAATAATTAGTTTACTCTTCGAAAAGCAATATTGATATTTATTTGTTATAACAACTGGGTAAAAGAAAAATACATGAATGGCTTGGACAAAGATACAATATTACTGGAATTTTAGGGAAAAGTTGACTTTTACAGAAACAATGAACCACACAATGGTGTATTATGTAAGAATTTGTTTATCGTATTATAGAAATATTTTTTATGTGCTTACAAACTTTTATATGATTCTAAAATAACATAGTATTAACTCCTGAAATGAACTACTTAATTAAAATCTTCTGCACTAATTGTAAATGTTTTAATGATTTACAATATAAGGTGTTTAAAACTTGAATTACTAACTCATTCATCTAATATGTTTTGTGATATTTAAATCAATACTTATAATAGTGTATCATTTTGTTATTTTTAAAAAAGAAAAAAAATATGGAAATTTATGTTAAGATCATACTCAGATAAATAAAATATTTCAGGATTTAATCTAGCTGTCTGCAGTATGGCTAAAGATTATAATCCATATTTTTGCCAATTGGAACCACTTATCAAAGAAAAGTTTTTTTTTACTGTATTTTAAAGTGTTTTAAATATTAAAAAAGAAATACCAGTGCATTCTGGTAATGTAGAATATATAGCCATGCTATTGGGCATTTATTAATTTTATGGTGGAGTTTTTGTGTTTTAGTTCTGATGAACATTTCAATCATTTTATAAAATGTATTAAGATGTCATGTCTTTAGTTTACTGCTTGGATATACTTATGGTGTTTAAACCTAAAAAATTATTGTCAAATGTAACTGTTTGGGTTCACATGGATATTCAGCTTTTATGTTTTATTCCTGTAGTACTGTAAATTGTAGGGAGAATATAGGTCATCTAGCCATGAATTTAGATGGACCATTTGATATAATTCCTATGAAATTCATATATTAAAATTATTAAAAGTGCTTTTATAAAGAACCTGGTTACAGACATCACATCTAATATAGCAATGATATGTCTTTGAAAATCTTGAGAAAAATTATTTCATCCACATAAATTTGTACATGTTTATATAGATACAAAACCTAGGATTTATGATCTCTATGAGTATAAGATTGCTAGTATTATGAATGTTAGTTAGTATTACACATAGGCAAAATTTAATAATAAATATTTAAATATTTCTAAGTGCATATTCGTGATTTTGCTAAATAATCCTGAAAGCCATGGAAACAAATAATTAAATTGCAATTAATTTTGAAAGATGTTTAATAATTGCTATTTTTTGCAAAAAGGATTTGTTAGAAAAAAATTATAATAGAACTAATTCCTGTATGCCAATTTTAAACCTGTATGTTAATGTGAGATATGATTTAGGCTATTCTTTAGTTAAAAATTATTGTTTTGTTTCACATATATGAAATAGTATTTTAAAATTTACATTTTAAAAAAGTTGAATTATTGTCAAGTAACTAGCAGTCAATTAAAATAGCATATATTTTTAATTATTTTCTGGTTAATTCAATAAAGTAACCATAAAATTATTATTAAAAACGTAAAACCTGCTTTTCATTAAGGTGAATAGTAATTTATAAAATCCCCAAAGGTATAACAATATTTTATATTGTTTGTTTTGCTTTATTTAAAGTAAAAAATGAAGATATAATATGATAATTTAAATTATACCAGCAGTAATTCAAATATTTGCCCACTTTGAAATATAGCGTTATTAAGAAAGAGTTATAGTTTGTTACAAAAGGTTAAGCAAATTCATTTTGGATAGATGGATGTATTACCAAACTGATATTTGTTCATTGTATTTGGTAAATTTGTAACTATAAATCACCAGAATTTATAAATCGACATGTTAATCAAAATTGCTTATATTCTGTATTGTAAAATAAAACTTGAATATTGATTTGTAAATTTTAAATATTGTTTTCGTAAATAAATTGATTTTTGTAGAATTTAAAATTGTGTAGTTTGAGATTATTTGTTTCCGTATTTCTATTTATCATTCATTGTAGACACTGATTGAATTCAGTATTTACTTTATTGCACACTTACAATAAATCATTCTATTTAATATATGTGTTACACTTATGAAAATGATTATTCTTATCAAGAGGTAGATGAGAACTGGTTAATAAATTATCATAGATTCAGAAAAATTATTGAATAAATCCAAATTTATTTAATCATGCATAAGAATTATCATCTTCAATGGTCATATATGTTCATTTCATAGTAAATGTAAAAATTTTTGTTGTTTGTTTCAAACTAATAACAATCAATACTGTTATTATTAGACTTATTTTGCATTTATATACAGAAATTATTATTATTTTAAAGTATGTAAGCAGAGATATATTTGGATATCCATATGCTAATTACTTTATTCCAGAAAATAATAAACTTTACTTAAATATTTGCATTATAAGATTAGTTATACTATATTTATAATATTAAAGATTAGTATTATCATCATGAGAGATGAGTTCTGAATATTTTAATAATCTAAATTATATTTTATTAGATTTTTTAAATTATAATAGAGTTTTTTCTTAAATTAATTCAAAACTCTATAAGATCTAAAGTAAATATTTTACAGTTTAGTTATCATATTGCAGAGCAAAGTTGTTATAGTTTATTTATTATTATTATTATTATTTTACATTTTTTAAAATGTTGTCTGGATTATTGGGTTTCCATAAAATTGCACTTTGTTATCCAATATTCTATGCTTTGTTCCTTCTGTAATATGATATCCTTGAAATAAAAATTAAAATACAATAAAGATTTAGATCAAGATTTACTTCAAACTAAAATTAGAATATAAATTTATTCTTATAATAAATTTTAATATTATTATTCTTAAATATTAAGTTGGAATATTATTTTAGCTTTATTTAAATAGAATTATTATAGTTAGTCATAGAGATATGATTGTAATTCTTAAAGGGTTGGAATTCAATGGTATTTCTATGCAGCCAAGTATGTGCCTTTGATACTTATTTGATTTTAAGGCAGTCTGTACACCTTGGTATGGAAACACAGTCTCATGAGTCAATTTGTTATTGCTATTATTATTCTGAGCTAGAAAATTAATGTTTATTTATTAAAGCATTTTTGAAATCAGTGGTTATTATTATTCGATTATTGCTTTCACACTTTTTGCTGTGGGCTCACTGCTTACCTTCATTTGATTGTGTCCATCACCATGGGTTATAAATATATATATATATATATATATATATATATATATATATATATATATATATATATATATATATATATATATATATATATATTAGTATGAATTTAGATCTTCAAGCTCACTGCAACTATCCACTCCATTTTATGCAACTGATGCACATTACTACATACATGTAAAAAAGGTAAATGATCTCCAATATATATATATATATATATATATATTGTGCTGAATCAGTTGATCCAGATCATCATCTCCCACATACATATATATTGTAATCAGTGCTCAGTTTATCAAATGTTCATACTTTAATGGACAGGCTTCAATCTTCTCCACCCTCCAATTTTTCAGTTATCCATGTCTTTGAAAATCTGATGATGGAATGCTCAAAGCCCTTGTTGATGTCAATATGGTTGTTATACCCATGTTGCCTTTAAGTTACTCTGATTGCTCATATATAAGACCTTAATAGGTCCATTTAAATGCACAGAAAAGGGATGGGCAAAATAAAGCTGAATGTTTAATATTTAAATACATTAAATTCAATATAGTCAATATATTTGTATTTAAATATTACATATTCAGCCTATATTCTGTCCATTCCTCCAGTGTATTTGAATGGATATATTAAGGTCCTACATGTGAGAGGTCAGAGTGACTTAAAGTTGACACGGGTATGACAACAATATTGACATCAACAAGGGCTTTGAGAATTTCCATCATCAGATTTTCAATAATATCGATAGCTGAAGAGTCAGAGGGTGGAGAAGATTGAAGCCTAATTCATTAAAGTATGAACATTTGCTATCTTAATATAAATGGATCACTGATTATATATGTATGTGGGAGATGGTGATCTGTGCCAATTGATGAGTGCTGGTTCAGCATGAAAATGTATATTGGAGATTATTAATCTTTTTCACATGAATGTGGTCATGTGAATCATTTGTATAAGATGGAGTGGATAGTTGCAGGGAATAGGTATGAATTCAAATCCTTTTTAAATGACATTAAAGTTCTGTATAGACCATATACTTGTATAAATATTATGTATTGGTATGAGTAATCTTATAATTGTATTAAAAAAATCTAATTATTATTTTTACCTTGTGGAGTTAATGAGAGCATACAATAGGGAGGTCCGCGCATCACAATTTCCTGCATTATGATCGCAAAACCATAGATGTCACCTGATTGGCTACCTTTCTGACATAAAAGTGGATCTCTTAATAATTCAGGTGATGTCCACAGCAAATCTATAATTAATAATAAATTTACTAATATTAATCAATAAATAAAAAAGGCATTTTGTATGCATTCACATACATGTGTGTGTACATATTTAAGATATTTCACATATATTATTTGCTTGTTATTAATATCAATATAAGGCTAATGTTAACATCAAGCAAATGCACATTCTGACAAAAACGAAGCGTTGATATATTTTGTCCATAAACATATACGCTTTAACATATATATATACTCGTACATTAGATATACTTACCCTCTGGAGGAAAATTTCTTTTAACATTAACAATGTTTAAAATTCTTGGAAGCCCACAATCCGTAACCTTTAAAACCCATCTACTATCGATGACACAATTTCTAGATTTTAAATAGCCATGATGATGTATGGAAGATGCATGCAAATATCGCATTCCCTATTAAAAGATAATAATATATTAATAACACAATCAAATGTTTTCATTTAAATATTAATGAAATTAGAAGGATGACTGAATATTTGAGGGTATAATTTTTTGTATTATTATTTTATTTTCTAATTGCTATTTATTTTTACACCAAAAATATTTTTAAATATTCAAAGTAAACTTGTACCATTTATGTTATTTAATTTTAGGAAATTTTTGGACTAATTCAACCCCGCCTTGTTTAGCCACGATGCAAAAAAAAAAAAAATGGTATTCATATTCTTTCACATATGCATAATCTTTCAATCTTGTAGCTTTTTAATTTAAACATTTAATGAGCTTATTTATATGAAACTGGAAATGAGGAAATGCAGTGACAATTAATACCACAAAATTATTACAAAAACATTATATATAGTCACGCTTGCATTTTCTTTAGGTATGATTCCTCAGTCCATTTATACAAATAATATGAAACTGGATTGTTGTGTTTTTTATTTCAGCATAAGTAGTTTGTTGAGAGCATATTTACTTTTGCTAATTGTCTAACTGCATTCTACATAGGCATAGCAGTAAAGATTGGAGTTGAATTTATTCAATTTCATAGAAAAGTTTATGTTATACATTTCACAGAATACAATAGATCTTGGTAATATGGTTTTCTATCTTAGTTTAGATACTGATTCGACTGAACAAGTGTTCAATGTATATAACTTTAACAGAATAATCTATGATGTGTTTATTTTTTCTCAGTGATGAAATGTTTATTCATCAAAAAAACAAACAGATACAGTAAAATAAATGAAATTTCAGGAGCAACATGGTAAGAGAGGAAGGATACATGTAAAAAGGGAATGGAAAGTGGAGAGGGGAAATGGTGTGTAGTCCAAGCCAGTCAGAAATGCATGTCTTCATGATTGAGTCCTACGACAGAGGCTGAGAGGATGGGAGTTGGAGGATTGCCCAAGGGTCTGTGAGGAGTGGAGGTGGGGTTAGTTTGGTATCTTGGGTTTTGAGAGCATGAATTAGGTCCAAGAGCTTTTGATTGACTGAATTTATTCTCTCATCAAGGATAATGGCACATTGGAGCAACCAGAAAGCATAGATAAGAAAAACTGATAGTCTAATAGCTGCAAAGACCCCTGTTTCTATGGATTCTTGAAGGTTGAAGATGGTATTCCTGTGTGAGGAAAGGCAGGAGTTGATGACATTTCTCATGCCAAGCAGAAAAGGACATTTAAGTAGGAAGTGCCGGAGGGTTTCGTTGTCAGTTTTACAAAGCTGGCATATGGGAGAGATCTTGGTGAAACCCCTATGGTTGACCAAAAATTGATTTGTGGGAAGGGAATGAAAGATTGATTTTGAGGAGGAAATTGAGGAATTTTGCCTCAAGAGACCACCTTTTGAATTTGTGGATTAATTGAGCATCGGTAAGTTCGAGGAATGTAGGGGACACAATGGAAAAGTCTATGGTCTGGATAAAAACCTCCCAGTACTTTAGTTTGCTGCTGATGGATGGTATAACAAAGCCAGCCTTTTGTAGGATGTTGTGTTTATTATGCTTATATAATTTAACAATGTTAGTAGTAAAGTGATTAAATAAAAAAATGTTCAAGCATTTTGCATGACTATAGTTTAAGTCAATAATTAAGTTTTATTTATAAAGATCTGTGAATAGTTTCATTGCCAAGAACAAGATTATTTTATAATAGAACTGTGGCACATAGAATTTATAAATTATAGCAATTATTTTCATGCAAAAATACGATTGATGATGGTGATAAATATGGTGATTTATATATAATAAACTATCTCAATATTTTTATGAGTGAGTTTATTTATGAAATTTTTTGATTATGATTACAATCATCAGTGATTATAGGATTTAAGAATATTCTGCCAGAGACAAGCCAATCTGTGTTGCATATGCCAAACATGCTGCATTATAAAAATAAATATGGCACAGACTTCTGATTATAAAAATAAGAATTCTAAATTTTATAAAATTATATTGCAATCGAATAACAATTTTTATTAGTACTCAGGAAAAACTTTTTGATTTACAAGTATCAACTTACTCATAATTTTGACATGGACCAACCCAGATAAACACATCAATGATTATCACTAATAATTTATTAAATTAGAGATTGTCTTCTAGCCCAGATATAAACTTTAAACCAGTTAAAGACTAATATATCTGGGTTTTTTAAAAAATATATATCTACACATGAAGTAATTCAACTTCAGTTTTCTATTTCAATGTCTGATGCTTTATAGATATAATTAATAATCTCTTCTTGCATATTCTTAAAACATATGAATAAAGACATGAAAAGACAAATAACTCTCATGATGGATTTCATGTTAATCCAGCACTCATAAGTTGGTCCAGGTTACAATTTCTAACATATATCTTTATCATTTGCTAAATATTTATCAATAGTAAATTGTTTACATTTTGATTTACAAGTATCAACTTATTCAATAAGTCAATCTAGAAAAAAAACTGTTTCATATTCATTTTGAAAAATACTTATTTGATATTTGTCTAATCTAAAGGTATCTAATCCAGAGTGAAACCATAATTTTCATTATATAATTGAAATTCTTAGTGCTTTGTTTGTCTTCTGTAAGCCTTGTATTTTTTTTTATGAAAGTTATTTTCATTCATAAGATTGTTAAAAAAAAACTGAAAAATGCTCTGTTCCTTTCAGTAACAAATTTAACTCTACACATTAAATTTGGCAAAAGAAAAACAGCTTCAGAAATTTCATTAAAGTAAGCAATATTTTATTTTTTATAGTAAGTTATTATATAATGAAATAAAATACTAAATATTATTTATGTATTGTACCATTTTTTTTATATATATATATATATATATATATATATATATATATATATATATATATATATATATATATATATATATATATATATATATATAAACATTACAAGCATAAAGCTAAACTAGTCAATATAAATCAAAACTACCCCAAATCCAAAATTAAACCAGACCAGCATAAAAATAATATAAAAAATCCACAACCTAAGGTTTCACTGCTACAAGCAGACTTCTCAAGTGTAAAGAACTACAAAAACTACACAATATATATAATATTAAAAACTACCCACAAATCCATTCACTTCCCATCCACCCTTAATATTAAAAGAACTCTTAAATAAGTTAATTGCTTCAGAATAATAAATTTTCAATAATAAAGACTCTTTAATTCTTCTTTTGATTTCATTTCTCTCAAAGAAGACAACCTTAGCTTCATCAAAATCAATAGTGTGGCCTGTATCTTTTTCATGTACATACAAAACAGAACTAAGAAAAAAGATATAGGCCACACTATTGATTTTGATGAAGCTAAGATTTCTTTGAGAGAAATGAAATCAAAAGAAGAATTAAAGAGTCTTTATTATTGAAAATTTATTATTCTGAAGCAATTAACTTATTTAAGAGTTCTTTTAATATTAAGGGTGGATGGGAAGTGAATGGATTTGTGGGTAGTTTTTAATATTATATATATTGTGTAGTTTTTGTAGTTCTTTACACTTGAGAAGTCTGCTTGTAGCAGTGAAACCTTAGGTTGTGATTTTTTTATATTATTTTTATGCTGGTCTGGTTTAATTTTGGATTTGGGGTAGTTTTGATTATATATATATATAGTACAATAGTTTTGGCATTGAAAAATCCCGAATATTAAAAAAGGAGAGAAAATCATTTGTATAATTTTTTTTTTTGTTTTTTTTTTTTTTGTTGTTGTTGGTATAAAATTTCTTTTTATATACAATGAAGATTATATTTAAAGAATAAGAAGACACCCAGATTGCTAATCAAGATAAAATTTGAAGACAAGTAATTTTAATTATAGGAAAATACTAATTGCCTTTAATTAAAAATGGCCACTGAAGGAGTTATCAGAAATGGACTTTGCAAATCAAAATTCCAAAGAAATGTTTAAAAGTAATTTGGTACAAAAAAAATAAAAAGGTGAGAATAGAATCTGCACAGGATATGAAAATTAGTGGGATATATAAAAAGGAAAGGAGATTGTTGGAAGAGAACTGGTCTTGTTTTTTGTTTGGTGGAGGAGAGAGTCAATGCTTGAATTAAAATGAACTTCATATTGTCCCAAGTGAAGCTGCAAGAGAAATGTTTTATCAGAGATTTATTTGTGTATTGAACTGTCATGTAATGTCTGAGTAGGAACAGAGCATCTGCTGATATATCCTTTCCATATTAAGTCTAAACCAATCACTGATTTGAACTATCATCTTTCTTAAACCAGAAGCTAAATAACTTTTCAGGAATGAAACTCATATTCTAAACCATCGATTTCTTCAGATTCAAAACCATGTATGGTGTCTTATTAAATAATATCTCAACAACAAAGAATTATACTATATGAGAGTGTTTAAACACAACTTTAGAATGAAGTAACTGTTAAAAATAAAGACACTAAAAAAAAAAGTTTGAGAAATGAATGGTTCCTAGATAAAAAGACTAGTTAAGTTACATTAATATTCCATGTAAAATATTAATTACTTGCTTATCGTATGTCCTATCTGTTTAATGTGTGTGCATTTCTGTTAATACTTATTTATTATTAAATTTATGCATAGATTCAATAAATTACTTTTCATGATATAATCTGTTCACTGTACATCTAATTTTTGTCATTGGTGTAATTATTCAGTTATGCCAAAAAATTAATTTGAGATTATCTGTCTTTTTTACAATGCCAATTTTGCTTTATAGGTTCTAACCTTGGGAATTTACTATAAGCCCCAAAATTAATTGAAACAGTTACTTTTATTAGTCTACCCAGGTCAGTGAGTTATATAACCCCAGTGCTGACTAAATAAATTAAAAAATGGCATGGTGAGAAAAACAAACAAAAAAAACCCAAAACAGTAATTAAATAGGTGAGTTAATCTGGAAATGGAGTTATATTCTGTGAAGATCTCTAATATCAAAAATGAATAAATGCAGATGTAACTTGATTAACAAATACATTAGCAATACAGGATGTATAAAGCCTAAATTAACCAAAAATGTTTTTTTTTTACAAAAATGTAATATTAGCACAAAAGTTGTGTAATGGATTTAAATTCATGCATGAAAAAATTGGCACATGGATTGTAAAATGTTGGTCACCTCTTTTTATACCATAAAAACTGTGAAAAGGTTCAAGACTGCAATGTTTATACTTTAAAACATTTGAAAGAACAGGGTTAAAAGCTTAGAGAGAATATTTGATATAAGCATATCACTTAATAAAAATTTGAGGCTCAATATGAGCAAAAATATTTATGATACTAATTAGATATGAGCAGATGGAAGATAATTTGAAATATCAAGTAATGCTGTAGATGTAGGCAATGAGAGCTCATCTAATCATACATAGTTCATGAGAATTAAACATCATATAAGCTAAGATTGATAATGTCAGATAAATCAGTTTGTATATAATGAGTGCTTTAAACAGGCAAAAAAGTTTTATAAAGATTTGCTGGCATAATTTTATTCTTAATGAAAATGTTTATTTAAGAATTTTAAAAAATTTACTCAAGAATCTCTGCATTTACATATACAATATAGCAGTGCATTATATAACATCATATCTTCATCAAATTGAACCTGCGATATAAATGAATAATAACAGACTTCCTAAAAAGTATTTTATACTTGGCTTGAGCATGGTTTCATGAAAAATGAAGGATCCATTTACATTATAAAAATTATATGAGAGACATTCTAAAAAGTGTAATA